>WBZZ01002822.1:15000-17500 GCA_019918135.1 Paulinella micropora
TACTTCAATATTTTCGGTGGCGGGCCGCGGCCCCGCCGGCCACGGTCAGTGGCCCACGGTCACTGAAGTGATCGCCGCCGGCGCCGGGCGATAATTCAATATGTATATATTAATTTGTATTTAATAACTTGAAACTGAAAAGTTGAAAAAGTCAGATTTGAAAAAAAAAACTGTAAAAAAAAATGACTAGAACTTGAAAAAATTTCAAAAAAAAACTTGAACTTGAAAAAAAAAAAACCTTTGTGAGTCGGCTCCGGGCCGAAAAAAAATGATATGAAACTTTCAAAAAGTGAACGGAGGCTGATTGCGGCCCGGCGGGGCCCGGGCGGACTCGATTTATTATTGCTATGTATCGACATTCAAGACTCGTGACAAAAAAAAATACTAGTAATGAGCCGCGCCTACGCCGACGGTTTCAAGTTTCGACGCCGGTTCAACTTACGGGTCGTTGCAGGAATTTTCGTTTTTGTTGAAATTTCAGTTTTTGTTGAAAATTTGAATTTTTGAAATTAACTGCTATATGCGTCCGCAAAATAACGTAAATTTCAGCGAAATGTTACTGTTAAATTTGAATTTTTGACACAAAAACGAAAAAGTGACTCAAAATCGAAAATGTGACTCAAAATCCGAAAAATGACATAAAATCGAAAAACTCACACCGTAGGCTGATGATGACATGATACTCAGATGATTTTTCAAGTTTTGGCTTGAATGTCGATAGCAATATCAGTTAAATCACACTAACAGTTTCAATTCTGAACACTAATCCAAAACTGATCTGAACATTAATTCAATTTCTATAGTTGACTTTGAAAGTTGCCATCTGCCAGCCTGTGAACGTCCGCAGCACTGTCAATAATTTACTAGTAATAATTTATGCAGTAATATCAGACGATATCAATTGATTCACATTATTAAATACCGGTACTAGTGATTAATAGTGCCACTTCAATAGACAATTAATACAGGCCGGGGGTCAGGATCTTAAAATTATTATTAACACTGTAGTAGAATAAGTGAATACTGAACAGGCTGCCAGGCGCCGGGAACCGTGCTGTATGTGTATGTATGTATGTATGTATTTACTTATGTACACCCCAGGACAGGAGAGGCACAGGTAAAATGTCTCTCTCTCTCTCTCTCTCTCTCTATATATATATATATATATATATATATATATATATATATATATATATATCGGGAACGTTGCTGGTACCAGGCTAAAATTTAAAACAGTGCTTGAGTGCGTAAAATTATAATAACAATGATCTGCAGTATTGACCCAGAGTCAATATTATTATTATTATTATTATTATTATTATTATTATTATTATTATTATTATTATTATTATTATTATTATTATTTGGACACCGTGATGGCCCAGTGGTCAAGTTCTACCATCTGGGCCCTGTCGCCAGTTCGATTCCCGTTGGTGCCACCAGTATCTTCATTGAACATACCGGTCCGTCTGGAAGTGTTGGAACTGCCCGTGCGGGGGTGTCATTAGAGCCTATCGTCAATTCTTCGTACTCCCCTCACGGGTGAGACGATGGAGGCGCATGTGCAGATTTGCATCAGCCATTGACAGAGAAGCACTATTACTATTATTATTATTATTATTATTATTATTATTATTATTATTATTATTATTATTATTATATTTGGACACCGTGATAGCCCAGTGGTCAAGTTCTACCATCTGGGCCCTGTCGCCAGTTCGATTCCCGTCGGTGCCACCAGTATTTTCATTGAACATACCGATCCGTCTGGACCAGTATTTTCATTGAACATACCGGCCCGTCTGGAAGTGTTGGAACTGCCCTTGCGGGGGTGTCATTAGAGCTTATCGTCAATTCTTCGTACTCCCCTCACGGGTGAGACGATGGAGGCGCATGTGCAGAAATGCATCAGCCATTGACAGAGAAGCACTATTATTATATTATTATTATTATTAATTTATTATTATTATTATTATTATTATTATTTATTATTATTATTATTATTATTATTATTATTATTATTATTATTAGTTTATTTTTTTAAATTTTACAAGCACTGTTTTAATAGAAACATATTAATATAAGTAAACATTTCCATTAGTAATGATTGTCCTGATTTTACAAATCAGTGAATTGTCGCGAGCTGGGAAATTGTGAAGACCCCTGCATCCAGGAGGGGGGTGTCAGTGTCGCATGGAGTGAAATTTAGGTTGGGCTGGGGTGATGAATCAAGCTATCAATATTACTATCGATATCTTTGGCAAATAGAGAGAACAGAAAGAGGTCGCACAGGGAAAGAGAGAAGAGTGGCATGACGGCAAGTGGTGATATTGTGTTCTTCTTTTCCGAGTTTCTTTCTTGATTTCTTGTGGAAGGTAAAGAACAAAAGAAAGGAGGGAGCAAAGACCACTAAGCAACACACTGCACTCGACTGTGATCCGTTCCGTCAACAGAGCACACGTACACATATAACCAGCACAAAACACACAAGACACACACA
>WBZZ01002823.1:0-27424 GCA_019918135.1 Paulinella micropora
GGATATATGAACATCCGCATTACTCGTTATCCCTTCCCTTCTGGCGTCTTGGATAACTGGTATTAATACTTTATTTTCTAGTTCATTCGTGTCGTAGAAGTTGATATCTAAATCTTTAAACTTGTATGTCAGAGAGTTCAACTGATTATCCCTTTTGACTTCAAAGGTTAGTGCCTTGAATTCTCTTTGCTTCGCTTCTCGGGTCTTCGTCTCTTTAAGTACATTCTTCTTGCTACGAAGTTGGAGAATTAAGGGTCTGCTCTCTCTCGTCTTAGTATTCCTAAGATTGGCCTTAGCATGAAGGAGTTGAACATATTGCTTGTTTGGTCCGGGTGGTAAAGGTGGTTTGGACATTTTACCGTTATGTATATTTAAGGTAAGATACTTTTTCTAAAAATAATTAATTAATGTTTTTACCGTTATTATATGGGTTATATGTCTTTAGATGAAAAATGTTTTTACCAGGAATAAAAAAATTATAGGGGCTTAGACAGTTATTTTACTTATTTGATCTTCCAACTCTTGTATCCTCCTTTTGCATTCCTCTATGCTTTTGAGTTCTTGCTTTTGCTTTAATGCTTTTGCTTTTCTTTCCTCTTCAACCTTTCTTGGTGTAGATAGTAGTATGAGAGCCTTCTCGTTATTTCTCTTTCGTCTTGCTTCTCCTTCGTATAGTTTTGGTCTTGGCATTGTCTCACTGTCACAATTATATTTATATTAATATGATTGTATCCATTTAATATTTCTTCCCTAGTGAAATGATTAACTGACAAGTTGTGTGCTTTCGCTTCTGGAAAATGCTTGTTGTATTATTCTTTCATTTCTTTATCAGCTTGTATGAATAACGACATCGTTTCATCGTGATCGTAATTGATTTTATTTTGGTTTTGTTTTCTTTGTATGCTTCTGATTTTTTGCTTGGCATCTTTTATATTTGTAATAATATTTTTATAAATGTAAAATAATTAATTTTCATTTACCCTTTTCGATTCATTTTTGATTTATCTTTGATTTATCTTTTGATTTCTTCTTTGTTTAAAAATGGTGATTTGGACCCAAAGACATTTTTTCTAGAGGGCATTTTCTTGAAAATGACCCTAGAAAAAGGGTAATTATATTCTAGTATGAATTGATATAAAATAGGAAGAAAGTAAAGTGCTAATGACAAGAAGAATTCGAACTGAAGAGACTATAACTAACTGAAAATAAAGATAATAATATTTCTAAAAGTATATAGTAGCCAAGTGAGTCCGTCATCACTTCACGAAAACCTAACCACTTTTTTAGCGGCGGGGCCGGCCTGAAAGACCATGTGAAGAACATTTTGGACGGGCCGGCCTGTCTTTTTTGCGGAAACGCAACAATATGAATTCCATTTAGAAAAAATCGGGCCGCCCGGTTTTTATATAGAAAAAGAAAAAAAAGTGAAACTTTACCTAGTCTGTAGTGGTAAAAATAAAAACTCTTTGGGACGTGTGATCACATAGTGTGTTTTTTCTAATATACTTTATATTTCTGTAGTAGTAAGACTGTAGTACTAGCTATAGACGGGCGACCCACTGTCATATTCTCGTATACACTAATACCAGCATGAAGGCCAAAAATGTTTATCGGTCACCTCCACGAAATGTGGTCAGGTTACAGATAAAACAACATATGCAGCGCGCCAAATTTGACGTGTTTTGCGGGATGGCTCGCCGGCCCGGCTCGCCCGCAAAAAACGTCAAATTTGTGGCTAGCCGCATAATTTACTAATATGGGGGGCCACTTAAACAGGACAAGAGAAAGTAGATGAATATGGTCGTAAGAGACTCGTGAGTAATGAGAAGTTACTATTTCTTAAGTAAAACGAACAATAACTTCAAACGCTTCGATCTCAGTCAATATTTGCATCTACGACATGTTTTATGGCTCATTAAAAAGCTCTTGAAGAGAGCTTTTAAATGAGCTACTACACAAGCCGCAAAGACAAGAACCGGCTGAGGACAAAACATTTGAAGTTATTGCTAATTGTGGTTAAGTACAAGGAACTTTTTATGCAAAGAAAGCGAAGACTGAGAAAAGAAAAACGGCGAGTCATCCTGGTTAAGTGTGCATGTATTGTGTACATGTTTCTACATAACGGAAGGATACTGCGTGTGTTTTGTCGGGATCGTTTTCGCCGATCTGTATTTATGTATGCATGTATGTATGTATGTATGTTTGTATGTATGCATGCACGTAGTATAGGGTCGCACTACAAGACACTTTTTCAAGACATACCCCACCCTACCACAGAGACACACACGGCCGGCCCGCAGGGACAAAATGGCAACGATAATCATTCACATTTCATTTTCGTGAAATAATAGCAAAAACTAACAATTAGGAATTAAGAAAAAAGAATTCACAGACAACAGTCATCAAAGCAGAATTTTTTGAAATAGCCACACCGGCCCACGACAAAATAAAAAGGCAACGGGTAAATAAAAAGGAAATGAGCCCGTGACCGAAACATTGATGATTTGTATTTTTTTTGCACGAAAACTGTAAAATAAACCTACAGATTTTCTCCTTTGCCAAAAACACGATTTTTGACAAAGCAAAAAGAAGGCCATGTAACAAACCATTTGGCCAACTAGGGGGGGTTGCTTTTTCCGAAATTTTCAATGACAAATATTGTATTTTTCTAAACACTTCAGAAATGATGGGAAAACGTTTCCTCGCTTGTAGAACATATTAAAGTGATATTAAAACATATTTTTATTAATGGGAAAGCATTTGGACTTCACCTTCAGAGATTGGCAGGAGCCGGCCTGACAGTATGTAGTAGCTGAATTTTCCAACTGTTTACTATGTCGGCTACGACAATTTTAATAGGGAAATAAGCGGGCAACATGCTCAGCTTGTCAGGAAAGTTAGTTTTGATTATTCTTTAATGTTTTGCGTTATTACAATATGTTTTGACTTGAAAAATTTGACTTGGGCGTGGCAGCAGTGAGGGGACAGCGTTCGGGAGGGGGGGGGGGGGGGAAAGGGTGGGGATGCCAAGATGAAAGGATAGCGGGCAACGTGCTCAGCTTGTTAGCAAGCTTATTTTACTTATTTCCGAGTGTTTATGTTTACTATAACATGTCTTGACTTCAAAAGTTCAACATGGGCGGGCCGTACTGAGGGAACAGCGTCGGGGGGGGGGGGGGGGGGGTGGAAAAATGAAAATCAAAGTTGTTACACAAACATAAGTAGCATGCAATGATTCTTTTTATTGTGCAATACAGGCTGAATGCAATACTGGCGATACAGCTAATATTATATAGTATAAACTAGAAATTTATCTAACTTTAGTAAATTTCTGAGCCACCTCACCGAAACGCGCCAAGTCTACATGAAAGACACACGCAAATGAATGGCGGGGCAAGAAAGAAGGAAAGATGGAAATTACCTGGCTGCGTGCGGGAAAAGAGACTGCTAGAAATGTTCAACGTCTCAGCGCCATCGATGCTAAAGCAAATTCAAAAAAAATTGGTGAGACATTGGGACTGGCGGTGCCACTGGGGCCTGAACCGCGCGGAGGGGTGTTATTTGCAGCGTTCGCTGCCAGGCGCGTGATTAGATCCTCGAGGAGCTGGTCGCCCCTAGGCTTATTATCGTTGCTGTTGCCGTGGCTACAATTATTAGCACATCGGTTGTTGTTGTTGCCATTAAAGAATATGAGAAGACAGAAGGACGAGGGGGGCGAGGGGGGCGAGGAAGCAGACGGTGACGCAGGTGGCGGCTCTGATGAAGAAGGTAGTAGTTGTAAGAGGCCAAGGAAGCACAACAACAACAACAACAACAACAACAACAACAGCAACAACAACCATGCTGATAATCCCTTTGTTTTTGTCTGTCTCTTCCTGTTCTCCCTCAAGTTTCTTCGCCATCGCATCCCTATCATCTCTTTCCTTCTTAGCTCTCTCTTCAAGCATCAGTTTGATTGTACTGGTTTGCTTCTGGAGGGCCTGCTTTACAAGGCCTTGCATCTCCTTTCTGGAAACACCGCTCTCCTAGATAACATTCAAGTAATATTGAGGCAAGATGCAAGACATGTTGTTAGCGCGTCTCCCTTCGGAGTAGGCTTGTTATTCTCCTCGGCTTCCCCTGCTTGGATTGCGAACCTAGAAGAAGAAAAGGAGAAGGAGGGGGAAGAAGAAGAAAAAAAGAAGGGAAAAAAAAAGAAAAAGATGAAGAAATATGAGTACAAGAAAGTTAAAAAGCTTAGAGTCAAATAAACAACGAGTTCAGAAAAGAAAAAAAGATTATAAAAATGAGGAGTAGAAGGAGAAGAAGAGTAAAAAGAAGAAGAAGAAGTAGAGCTACCTTTCTTTCCCTTTTTGGTTGGTGCCGGTGTCTTGGGTTTATCTTCTTCTTCTTCTTCTTCGCTTTCTTCCACGGTTTCTGCACAAAACATTAACTAAATTCAATTACGAAATAAAAGAAAACAAATTAACCGAATTTGAGCTTTCTTGGCCTGCCAGACGACCGAGGCTCTGCCGCGTTCCCTCTTGCTTCTCGCTTGCGCTAGGATAATAGAAAGAAGGGCGGGGAGCGGGGGGGGGGGGGGGGGGTAGAAGTCAAAGGCAGAAGTAGGTATAGTCATGTTAGCATCACAAAAGGCAAGCACAGCAGTGGCTGACCCGGTTTGCTTCCTGAATAAGCAAAAGATACTTCTGTCGCCATTGCCCAAGCATCGGGGGATAAGTTAGGTTCCCGACAAAAGGCACCCACATTGGCTTCACTTGCTTTTCGAAGTCCAAAGGGGACTTATCCAGAAGGCAAGAATTTTTCACATTGAACATATACGGCCCCAGAAGCTGCCACTGAATCTGGTCCGCGACGCCATCGCCGGTCGTGTCCACCTCTCGCGCAGCGAAAATAAAACGCTCGGATCCTGCAAAAACACACGCCAAAACAAAGAAAGCATGTGCAGCACAAGAAAAGACACTATATTATTTTACCACGATTTATTTGAACTGGCGTTTTCTTGCGCCAGCCAGTTGGAAAGAGGATAAAGATCCTATGAGCAATTATGCAAACACAATATTACTGAACGGGAAGCGCCGGGGGGGGGGGGGGGGCAAGGCACCCAGGAGCACAGGGAGAAACTTCGCCTTCGCTCGTCTCCACTTGAGTGGTATCTTTGAGCTCAAAACCGTTGTACTTCATCAGCCTCACGTTGAGTACAAGTGCCCCCTCCCGGGACTTGTTATCATCTGTGGTAACTTTCCACAGCAAGCTAGAAAGGGAAGGAGAAGTAGAAGGAGGGGAAGCATAAGAAAAGAAGAGGGCGAGACGAATGAGAAGGAGCAAAAGAAGAAGAAGAAGAAGAAGAAGCAGAAGAAGAAGAAGAAAGAAGAAGAAGAAGAAGAAGAAGAAGAAGAAGAAGAAGAAGAAGAAGAAGAAGAAGAAGAAAGGAAGAAAGAAAGGAAGAAAGGAAGGAAGAAAGGAAGGAAGGAAGGAAGGAAGAAACAAGCCAGAAAGCAAGCAAGAAAGAAAGAAAGAAGCAGAGGAGGATGAAAAGAAGAAGAAAAAAGAGAAGAAGAAGAAGAAGAAGAAGAAGAAGAAGAAGAAGAAGAAGAAGAAGAAGAAGAACAAGAAGAAGAAGAAAGAAAGAAAGAAAGAAAGAAAGGAAGAAAGAAAGGAGGGAAGGAAGAAAACAAGCAAGAAATCAAGCAATAAAGAAAGAAAGCAGAGGAGAATGAAAAGAAGAAGAAGAAGAAGAAGAAGAAGAAGAAGGAAGAAGAAGGAAGAAGAAGAAGAAGGAAGAAGAAGAAGAAGAAGAAGAAAGAAAGAAAGAAAGAAAGAAATTTAGAAAGAAAGAAAGAATGGAAGGAGGGAAGGAAGAAAACAAGCAAGAAAGCAAGCAATAAAGAAAAAAAGAAGCAGAGGATGAAAGAAGAAGAAGATGAAAAAGAAGAAGAAGAAGAAGAAGAAATCAAGCAAGAAAGCAAGCAAGAAAGAAAAAAAGAAGCAGAGGAGGATGAAAAGAAGAAGACGAAGAAGAAGAAGAAGAAGAAGAAGAAGAAGAAGAAAAAAAAAGAAAAAGAAGAAGAAAAAGAAGAAGAAAAAGAAGAAGAAAAAGAAGAAGAAAAAGAGGATGACAAGAAGAAGAAGAAGAAGAAGAAGAAGAAGAAGAAGAAGAAGAAGAACAAAGAAGAAGAAGAAGAAGAAGAAGAAGAAGAAGAAGAAGAAGAAGAAATCAAGCAAGCAAGAAAGAAAGAAGCAGAGGAGGATGAAAAGAAGAAGAAGAAGAAGAAGAAGAAGAAGAAGAAGAAGAAGAAAAAGAAAAAGAAGAAATCAAGCAAAATGCAAGAAAGCAAGCAAGAAAGAAAGAAAGAAGCAGAGGAAGATGAAAAGAAGAAGAAGAAGAAGAAGAAGAAGAAGAAGAAGAAGAAGAAAGAAAGAAAGAAAGAAAGAAAGAAAGAAAGAAAGAAAGACGATGGTGTGATGATGTGGTGCAAGGAGAGAGAGAGAGAGAGAGAGAGAGAGAGAAGAAGAAGAAGAAGAAGAAGAAGAAGAAGAAGAAGAAGAAGAAGAAGAAGAAGAAGAAAAAGAAGAAATCAAGCAAGAAAGCAAGCAAGAAAGAAAGAAGCAGAGGAGGATGAAAAGAAGAAGAAGAAGAAGAAGAAGAAGAAGAAGAAGAGAGAAAGAAAGAAAGAAAGAAAGACCATGGTGTGATGATGTGGTGTAAGGAGAGAGAGAGAGAGAAGAAGAAGAAGAAGAAGAAGAAGAAGAAGAAGAAGAAGAAGAAGAAGAAGAAGAAGAAGAAGAAGAAGAAGAAAAAAAAGGTTGCTAACCAGTCTTCATATTCCGCTCCTGAAATGAATTCAAAGAATGCCTTCGCAGCCCAAATGCGAACCTTGCCGTCCTCACAAGGCGGTGGAAGGTCAGACTCGTTCTCCTCCTCCCCATCACCCTTCCTCTTCTTCTCTTTCGCCTTCTCTTCTTCCTTCTTCTCTTTGTCCTCTTTCTCCTTCTTCTCTTTCTCCTTCTTCTCCTTCTTCTCTTTCTCCTCTTTCTCCTTCTTCTCTTTCTCCTTCTTCTTTTTCTCCTCTTTCTCCTTCGCCTCCTTCTCCTTCTTCTCTTTCTCCTTCTTCTCCTTCGCCTCCTTCTCCTTCTTCTCTTTCTCTTTCTCCTTCTTCTCTTTCTCCTTCTCTTTCTCCTCTTTCTCCTTCCTCTCTTTCTCCTTCTTCTCTTTCTCCTTCCCCTTCGTATTCTTCTCCTTCCCCTTCCCCTTCCCATTCTTCTCCTTCTCCTTCTGCTTCTTCGCCTTCGCCTCTTTCTCCTTCCTATTCTTCTCTTTCTCTTTGCCTTTCTCCTTCTCTTTCTTACCCTCTCCTTCCTTCTCTTTCTTACCCTCTCCTTCCTTCTCTTTCTTACCCTCTCCTTCCTTCTCTTTCTTACCCTCTCCTTCCTTCTCTTTCTTACCCTCTCCTTCCTTCTCATCATCTTTTTTCTTCCCCTCTTTTTTCTTCTTTCTCGCTGGTTCCTTTGGCTCCTCGAGTAACAGAAATTTGGTTGGTCGCTTCGGTCTCTTGTACTGGGGTTGCTCCCCCGACCCGTCGTCCCAGGGTGTGGGCTTGACCTTGTCTATTATGCCTTGTTTGTTCCAAGTGTACACGTATCCGCGGAGCAATGCCTCCAGGTCCTTGTTCCCCAGGTCGTACTTACGACGAACGTTATCGGGGATGAACACATCGTCGTAGGGTACATAATCCTTGGACGAGTTGATGTTCAGGAAGAGTTTTCCCTGGTTGTTGACTCGGATGGAGTCCACCATCTTGGCAGTATACTTCTTATCAGTCTCGGACATAGTGCCCAGAGGTAGAAGTTGCAAACGAACAGAAGAAGACGAGCTTGGTCGAAGTTGAATGGGACCGGTTAGTTCAAAAAAGTATCTGTTAGACGAAATTTTTGAGGTCGGGTGGCCAGCCCGAAATTTTTTTCGAGGGTTGTGATGGCGTTCACAAAAGTTTTTGCAAGGTTTTTATTGAGAGGAAACCATACTGGCTCGCGAAAACAGCATTCCCGATCCTTCCAAGACCCAGATTCATCGGGAATGATGTTCTTTTTTTTTCAAATAGACTTTTGAAAAATCTTTGCAAGAAATTTTGTGGAAACAGACCGACCTTTTTGCTGCAAATCCCCCCTACGACTTCTCAACTCATCTGATAGCTTCTGAAAATATATGCAAATGTATTTTAAAACCATGAACATCAGTTTCCAAAAAGCTGACAACCCAACTCAATCTCTTTCCCAGCCTGCCAGCATGCCTTGCAACTGTCGGTTCATGCGCCCAGTTTTCAAAATTTTGTGCAGAGTTTGCTTCAAACTAATCAATTGATAGATCGTGGAAATGTATATATTATCTTAGTCATGGCTTGGAAGGATCGGGAAACCCAAGCTCACTATCGAATTTCATCTCTTTCCCCACATGCCAGCATTGCCTTGCAACTCTCATGTGGTTTTTTTTTCAAATATTTGTGCAGAGTTTGCTGCAAAGTAATGAAGTTATAGATCGAGGAAATGTATGTATTGTACTCATAGTTGCTTGGAATGGTCGGGAAAACTAAGCTCACGATCTGATATAATTTTTTCTTCACTTGTCAGCTTGCATTGTAACTGTCGGTTCACATACATACACACATACACATGCTGGCATGTGAGGAAAGAGATAATAACATTATTAGGTCGTGAGTTTTATTTTCCCGATCTTTTTAAGCAAGGATGATTATAATACACACGATTTCACGATCTGCCACTTGATTATTTTGAAGGAAACTGTGCACGAAATTTTGAAAAAGTATCTGTATGTATGTACGTATGTATGTATGCATGCATGTATGTATGTATGTATGTATTTTATTTACTTACTTATTTATTTATTTATTTATTTGTTTGTTTGTTGATTTATTTATTTATTTATTTATTTATTTATTTGTTTATTTATTTGTTTGTTTGTTTATGTATGTATGTATGTATGCATGTATGTATGTATGTACGTATGTATGTATGTATTTTATTTATTTATTTATTTATTTATTTATTTATTTATTTATTTATTTATTTTTTGTTTATTTATTTATTTATTTATTTATTTATTTATTTATTTATTTATTTATTTATTTATTTGTTTATGTACGTATGTATGTATGTATGTATGTATGCATGCATGCATGTATGTATGTATGTATGTATGTATTTTATTTACTTACTTATTTGTTTATTTATTTATTTGTTTGTTGATTTATTTATTTATTTATTTATTTATTTATTTATTTATTTATTTATTTATTTATTTATTTATGTATTTATTTATTTATTTATTTATTTATTTATTTATTTATTTATTTATTTATTTATTTATTTATTTATTTATTTATTTATTTATTTGTTTATGTGTTTATGTGTTTATGTATGTATGTATGCATGTATGTATGTATGTATGTCTGTATGTATGTATGTATTTTATTTACCTACTTATTTGTTTATTTATTTATTTGCTTGTTGACTTATTTACTTATTTGCTTATTTATTTACTTATTTATTTATTTATTTATTTATTTATTTATTTATTTATTTACTTATTTATTTATTTGTTTATGTATTTATTTATTTATTTCTCTTCCTCCTCTTCCCCTTTGTGTGTATGTATGGTTAGGCATGCTGAGAGCTGCCAAGGCGCCCATTTATGTGGGCTATCGTAATGGAGGCTACGGCGTTTTCGCCGATCAAGACCTTCCTCATTCCTTTGCGCTGGGACTTCTTGAACCAGGCGGCCGTCCTTTGAGCATGAATGGCAATGCTGCATTTGCGCAGCATTTCACCATGAGAATTGGGGCATCGTTGCGGGCTGGAATGCACCCTATCAGCTTCGAATTCTTGAGCAAAGCAAGCAGAAACCCTATGCACCTCATCAACAGTGCATCGAAAGGGTTCAACTTGGAGGATGAGGACTGTCCCAGATCAAATGTCAAGGTTGTGAAACGTACACAGTTATATTGTATTACATGTATGTAGTATATATATGTATGTTAATAATGTCCATACACATATGCAATTATACAAATTCTCTCTTTCTCTCTCTCTCTGTTAGTGTGTGTTAGTGTGTGTTAGTTAATTATAGTGTGCATGTATGTGTGTGTGTCAGATTAGCAAAGGGACTCCAATTGTGACTGTAAGTGCTGCCGTATCGAAGAACGATGAGATTTTGCTCAACTACGCTCCAAATCCGGATTCGGGTATCACCGCGCGACCGAGAGATGCGTACCCTGCGTGGATGCAAGCAGCAGCAAAGCTGCAAGTGGATATTCCGGTGTGGACCTTGGATACTGATGCAGGCCCTCTTTGCTTCATTGTCCCTGTGGAAAAGTATCCTCTTCCTCCCAAATCGATTTCGTTGCCTCATGAACAAAAACTTGCGCTTTTGGACAGCATCAGTGGTAGTAAAGGGATGCCGGTTCTATCGAAATCTTCATCCATGGCGGTGGAAAAGAAAATGAGGCTACTAGCCAGTGTGACCATGGCGACACTACTAGCTCTTCGCTTCAACGTGCGGGATCTGATGTAACTGTTATGTTACAAAGATCAAGCTCAAGCTCCAAGGTATAAAACTTTCTTATCGCTTCATGTACGCGATTACTATGACGCTGTCTGTCAGGGCGTGGTGGACCCTCAGCGCCTCCTGCAAGGCATCAGCGCCAGCAGTGGTCCTGCAAAGGGCGTGGCTGGCGGTCAGCTTTCTTCTTTCCAACGAGGTAAATACGGAAGCACGCTTCAGCTTGGAGATGGCCAGGAAGCTGTCGAAAAGGTATGAATTTAACCTTAACGCTTTCTATCGCTAACATTACTTAAGTTTTTTCTGGGCTTTCCTTTGTTTTCCGGCTTGGTTTTAATTGTGGTCCATGTAACACTGTCAGCTCCTGCGATGCATCAACGCCAGTAGTGGTCCCGCAAAGGAAGTGGCCGGTGGTAATCTTGCTCTTGTCCAAGCAGGTCAGTACAGCGATACACTTAAGTTTGGAGATTGCCAGCTAGCTATCGAGCAACCTGTTACTGTTGCAGGCAGCAGCTCGAGACTGTATGCTCCCACTGGTTCTCTGGTACGTATATTTACTTTGAGGAAGTTTTTCGGCTTATAATGATTTGTTGCTTTTGTAGGACGTAGCAGGAGTTGCTTCAGGTGGTGAATCCGACGATGATCATGACATCGAGCTCCCTAGGCTTGTAGACAAGTACGCCGAAGAAGAATCTGCTGCACGGTACGATATAAAGGAACTTATGGATTCCAATCAGCCGTTGTACAAGACCCTGGGATTGCAGCCACCCCCCGTCAACCGAGCACGCAAGGATCCTACGCGCCCCTACAAAATGAAGGCCCGCGCAAAAGGGAACTCGAAGCTACAGAGACCGCAAGCGCTCGAGAAACTTTTAGGGATGACCTTTCCTGAGCTTGAGCATCTAGCCAAGTCAGTTTGCTGGAAAAAGTGGAAGTGTCATTCATTCATTGATGCACGTGATATGCTCACAGCGCGACAGAAGACAGCGTCAGTTTCTCTCAGTGAGCTTTACACTTGGGTCGTGGGCCAGCTCGAATCTTTTCAAGCCAGAGATGGACAGTTCCAGTACTTGTATAAGACTGAACGGGTCTGCAGAGAGGCTTGGCAGCGGATTCACGGCATCGGAAACAATGTCCTGAAGCGAGCACACAAGCTCCTCGCCAACGACATGAAGGTCTGGGCTAAACAGTCATCTTCAGTTCCCGAAACCGAGGACATGGTCGCAGTTTTGCTCTGCGAGAAGTTCACAGAGAGCTATCCAGAGATATGCAGCGACGGCATTTGGAGGCTCCAAGAAATGGCCGAGGACGCAGCAGTGCAGGAGTACGTTCGCAACAATTGGAAGGACATGTGTCTGCGGTGGGGCGGCTCTGGACGACTTAACCCCGACGTTCCTCCGACAAATGATACGATCAACAAGGTGTGGGCGCCTGATTATCGTCATGTCAAGTTAGCGCAAGAAGGGAGCACCAGTGGATTATCATGCTACAGTCATGGCTGCCGACATGAAGCTGCCTGTAAAGATCCCATCCTGCCGCCGCGCTGCAAAAGATTTCAAGGGTAAGATGGTCTTCCGACTTTGCGTTGGCGTGAACACCTGTTACACGACGGACACCCACTTCATTCTCACATACCTTGAAGGCGCCATCGAGCACTGTGCGAACAGTAATATTACCATGCTTGCTGCTCTTTTGCATTGGGAGCTTTGGGATCCTCGTACCATGCCAGCCTGGAAATTGTTTCTGGAGTGGGACGGCGGTGGTGACAACACCGCGTGGTCGATGCTCGCCTTCCTTCATCATGTTGTGGACAAGCGCCTTCGTGGTGAAGTTCAGTCCCATCGCAAGCCTCCTGGTCATGGTCACGATGGAGACGATCAAGACTTCAGAGTAATGGACATCGGATGGAAGAGCTCCTTCTTTATCACTAACATCGCTCAGGCTTTGCTGAAGCTCATCGTTGCGTTCAAGCAGAAGAGATCGCGATACGTGCTGGTCGTTCTGGCGTGCAACTACGATTGGTTGACCCTTTTCAGCCCATGCATGAACAAGGCATTCAAGCATTACAACAAGCCCTTAGCCTTTCGCATCACGAAGAAGGAGCCTGAAGCATTGCCAACAGCAGAGTTCAAGACATGGGGAGACGCTCAGGCTGAATGGCACGGAGAGAAGGACGATCCCCAAGGAGCTCCGC
The DNA here is from genome assembly GCA_019918135.1 of Paulinella micropora. NCBI lineage: Eukaryota > Cercozoa > Imbricatea > Euglyphida > Paulinellidae > Paulinella > Paulinella micropora. Next base: position 12,771 of record WBZZ01002823.1, read on the forward strand.
TTCGATTGTTTATCAAGCGACCCGGTATTGCTCTGTTCCATCCTCTTGAGTCACCCCACCCCAGTCCGCTAGTATCATTTTGTTTTCTATTTCTATTCTCTGCTCTGACTCAGACTCATATTATGATTTATTTATTGCAGCTGCTGACCTGCCTCCTAAGCTTCCTGTCGGTTACTTCGTCAACCCACGCTTGAAGAAAGATATTCGTTCTTTGGCGAAGCACCTTGGGCCGGATGAGCGCGCGCACGTGGAGGAGATGCTGGCAGGGAGAAACTTGACTAGGATCGAAATCGACGGCAAGTATTTCGACGGCGGCTTGCCAGGACGTCCAGCTCACATGTCATGTGTGGATGGAAAAGGAAAGGAGTGGAGAGCCGAATTTTGGCTCATTGATGAGCTGCCCTTAAACTGGATGGAGTTGCCTCCCGATCGCAAGGCAAAAATGGACGCTCTCACACAATTAACGTCTGAAGAACTTCGTGTCTTGCCCCGCACCTATTTCGTCAACGAGGGAGCTCCTCCAGCTCACCCGCGGTGGCGCGGTGCAAGGGAGCTCACAACGGAAGAGAAGCTGGAGCAGGACTTGGCGTTTGGACATGTTTCAGAGCCTTGGCGAAAAGTTTCACTCCTGCTGAGATCGTCCGAAGGCAAGGAAGCGTTTGCATCGAGCGCAATGGTAGTCAAGGATCTCAAGCACTGGCTACGGATGCACGGTGTTCCAACACAAGACAGCAAGCGCAAACCGTTCAAGAAGGCGCAGCTGGTTGAATCAGCATGGAGCCATTTCCAAAGCTGCGACTGTGGGTTGGAGGAGGATGAGGAGGATCCAGCTGCCGCAGCACCCCCTGAGCAGGCAGCCTCTGACTCATGACTCAGAAGCACTCCCTGAGCAGGCAGCCTCTGACTCAGAGCAAGAAAACAACGGTATTTGTTGCAGTGTCTTTGAGACGTTTAGTCAATATGTGTCTCACTGCAATATAATTATGTTTACTGTAGGCGAGCACAACGACTCAGACGCAACCATCAGTGACGCAACTGACAACGTGCGTGGTCGCGTACGCGGAGGCAACCGTCAGCGCGGACGTCGCCGCGCACGTCGGGCAGCTGGTGGAAGTGGACGTGGACGTGGACGCAAGCGAGTTCGAAATTCAGCTGATTCAAAGCATGCTCAGCAATCCAAGCGCAGGGGCGGTCGAGTTCAAGGGACCTCCAACCAGCCAGGCCCTGATCCGTGGGTCTGCTCCTGTTGTACGTTCAACAACAAGGAAGGAGGAGACATGTGTGAGCTTTGTGAGTGGCCTGTTATGGACACCTCGAGCTCTGATGACGACGAGCCGCTGCTCTCCTCGTAAGTGAGGCGATGAGCTCATTACAACCAGTGCACCCAAGGTAAGTGATTTTCCTTGATCCTCATGTGGGTTCGACTTGTGTTGCTTTAGGTGATAAGTGTACGTGATTTCCTTATCAGGTGTTACGTTTTACGCAATAATCAAATTAGAAAATTTTCTGACTTACCATGGATCTGACTCAGCAAGGTGCAAATACACTGCATCTCTGTCTTTGCATCACCCCCCCCCCCCCCCCCCCCGACGCTGTTCCCTCAGTACGGCCCGCCCATGTTGAACTTTTGAAGTCAAGACATGTTATAGTAAACATAAACACTCGGAAATAAGTAAAATAAGCTTTGCTAACAAGCTGAGCACGTTGCCCGCTGTCCTTTCATTTTGGCATCCCCACCCTCCCCCCCCCCCCCCCCCCCCCTCCCGAACGCTGTCCCCTCACTGCTGCCACGCCCAAGTCAAATTTTTCAAGTCAAAACATATTGTAATAACGCAAAACATTAAAGAATAATCAAAGCTAACTTTCCTGACAAGCTGAGCATGTTGCCCGCTTATTTCTCTATTAAAATCGTCGTAGCCGACATAGTAAACAGTTGGAAAATTCAGCTACTACATACTGTCAGGCCGGCTCCTGCCAATCTCTGAAGGTGAAGTCCAAATGCTTTCCCATTAATAAAAATATGTTTTAATATCACTTTAATATGTTCTACAAGCGAGGAAACGTTTTCCCATCATTTCTGAAGTGTTTAGAAAAATACAATATTTGTCATTGAAAATTTCGGAAAAAGCAACCCCCCCTAGTTGGCCGAATGGTTTGTTATTTTACCCCTTGCAATATATAAAAGTGATATATGTCTAATAATTTTGATAATCTTGATAATTTTTCTGATAATTCTGATAATGAGAGTATAAGACGAGACAGTAATGACTGGATAGAATATTATATGGATAAACAAGAAAGCATAGTAAATAGACATAAAATAACAGTAAGTAATCAAATTGAATTGATAAATGAAAAAATAAAAGAGTTAACAAAAAAGAAAGGAGAACTTGAAGAAAGAGAGGATGCGATAGATGAAGGATTAGCAGAGATAGAAGAAGAGAAGAACAGAAAGAAAAATAATGATAAAATGAAAAGAAAGAGAAAGAGAGAAGAAGAAAGAAGAAAGAAAGAGGAGAGATTGTTAGATAGCTGGTTGCTAGCTAGGAAGCAACCATTGAGTGAGAGAGATGAAACATATGCTAGGAAGTTGATAAGTGATGGTGATAGCTTTGATGATGTGCTTGATAAATGTAATAAATACAGAAATAGGGTTGAGGGGTAAAAATAGCTGACTATATAAAGTCCTGGGCACGACTCTAAACTACCCCTACATATACATACATAGTTTGTCCCTGTGTATGTATGTGTAGGTTGGGCAATGCCTCCGAAGAAGAAGAAAGCCGACGAACCAGATGTTCAGGTTTGTCTTTTATGTTTAATGTGTTGAAAAAATATTTTTTGTTTGAATTAGGAATTAGCAGATCATGTAGCTGTGATGAATGTTGCTCCTGCTCCTGTCGCGGTTGCTCCTGCTCCTGTTGCGGATGCTCCTGCTCCTGTGGCTGGTGCTCCTGCTCCTGTTGCGGATGCTCCTGCTCCTGTGGCGGTTGCTCGTGCTAATATTCCACCTGAACTTGGAGGAGTCAGAGGAGAAGATGAAAAAAAAAAGAAAGAAAAGGGGGAAGAAAAAAAGGAACGCATAATGAAGTAAGGCAATATGGAAATTACTTTATTAAGGTAACTGTTGCAACAGGTACTGCAACAGTTTCACAGCACCATACTGCTGATTCAATTCAGGTTTCATTGTGGGGATTCAAATCCCAACCAAAAGTTGTTGAGCTTTTTGTTGTCAAGTTCAAGGATGACGCATTTATACTGTGCAGAAAGTGGGACAACATTGGGCTACTCGCAAAACATTTCAATCAAGCAATCAAGACTGTTTATTCTGCTGAATTCATTTAAAAATACAAACTTTTTTAATTTTTCTAACTTTACTTAACTTAGCTTCCGGTTGTATTATTAATAACTTACAAATCTAATATTTCTTTTTTCTTTCTCAATCTTTGACTTGACCTTATGTTTTCCGGTTTAATATCCAATGACTTTAATAAGTGGTCTGTCTTCTTTTCTTTAGTTGCTTCCTTGACTTTATCAGCTAGTTGAGGTTTAACTTCGTCCAGTTGTTCTTTCATTTTGGACTTCAATAATTGTTGAGGGCTAACTAGTTTATTTTCACCGAGTATTAACTTAAAACCTTTCCGGCCTTTTACTGTATATACTTTTTTTGAAAACTGAACATCACCTTTACTAAAAACGGTTCGTTCTAGTTCTTTTCTTACGGTTAAACCCTTAGGAAATTTATTAATAAGACCAGCTCTATATATTTCCTGATCATTTTTCTTTTTACCCTCATAGATTTCCATAGGTGTAGCTTTTATTGTATTATGATATGTATTATTATAATTTTCAACAATTTCATTAATGTAAGGAACCCAAATAAAATTATCATTAACTTCCCACATAAAATTCAAATCGTTCCTTATTGTTCTAATAAATCTATCTACTATACCCATAGTTCGGTGGTCCCCAACTTCCTTCGTTGTATGTTGAATTCCGTTGTCTTTAAAGTATTCAGCGACTTGTCCTTTATATTCACTGCCGTTGTCGGACGTAATTCTTTTAGGTTTTGGCATTTTCTTTAATCCTTCTAATACTTCACTGGTTGTTTTATTTTTGATCGGTTCAATCCAACCACGACGAGAATAAACATCAATCATCACTAAACCAAAATTGTAGTTTTTGTTTCCTTTCTTAGTAGCTATTTTAGACATATCCATAAGGTCAATAAACACTTGGCTTAATGGTTCAGGCTCAGGGGCTAGTATAGTATTCCATTTTTTAGGGTTCTTAGATTGATGATGTATTTCAGAACCCTCTTCAATTTTCTGTTTTTCAAGTTCTTCTTCATTTTTACCTGGAGTTTCTTCCAGTTGTGAGTTAGCGGTTGTATGCTTATGGTCCATTGCTATATGCTACTAAAATAGAAAGGTAGTTTATCACAATATATTAAAGAGTAAATAATAAGTTGTGCATAAAGTTATATATTAAAACTTTTTCAAAACTTTCAAAACTTTAAAAATATCTTTGAAACATCATTGTTTTCTTTTTTTGACTTCTCTGGTTGTCCAGCATAAACATTGACATTAACACGGCCAGTCTTCTTCCCTCCTTTCTTAGGCTTGGGCTCTTCTTCTTCCTCACTCTCGCTTTCGCTGTCCTCGCTATCTTCTAATTCGGGCAGTTTCTTTTTTACCACTTTCTTTGCCTTCTTCTGCTTAGTCTTTAATTTCATACCCGCAACCCGTCGGGCGACAATATCAACAAAGTCGTGTTCAACCTCTTCATCGCTTTCACTGCTTTCCTCAATCGGCTCGCCATCTCTGCCATCAATCATATCCTTAGCTAACTACTTCTTAGTAATGTGGTCCATCTTTTCATCCTCTGTCATTTCTTTCACAATTTTTATCCTCTTCCTCAGCTAGTAGTTCCTTAGCCCTCTCAATCTTTCTTTGCCTCGCATACTGTTTCTTCATTACAGTCGCTTTTTCAAAATTCTTTATGGCAATGTCTCTATTACCTCTCGGCATAGTTTGTTTCGGTTGTATATCTAACCAAAAATAATTTTTATTCGGATTAATTATTATCCAATATATACAACCTACGGTCGCAGACAGTATACTGATGTCACAATATAAATCGCTCTTAAGCCTTAATGACTTGGCTGTTGATAGTCTAGATAAAAAAATTTAGACCTAACCAATACCAACATAGTGGGTTTAAATATAGACAGATTTTCCAGAAGATGCCGACCCCGTAAATCTTTACTATACTGACGGAAGATTTGATACACGACTGGCTACCAAAAGCACAGCGGACATTAAAGAAGAAAAAAATTTATACTACACAGAGCAACGAGTTAGGGACAGCGACGAAGTTAAAGCCTCAACTCAACACAGAAGCAATACTTCCAATCCGCACCAAACCAGTTTATACAATTTGATAGATACAAACATATCCGCACAAACGGTCGGTCAATACTTAACATACAACGACCTTGAAGGCAAATGGAAAAATACTTACTTAGGGTCAATTGACACACTCTCCGATGTAGTCATAACAGCACCAATAGCCACTAATAGTTATCTAACATATAATTCGGTCAACTGGGTAAATAAAACCTTTCCGATAAATGTTGATGATTTCGGCAACATTAATATGGGCGAAACTCGTGATATAACAGGAGTAAATTTACTGATGTTGATGCTTGGATATTTGAGCATAATGATAATAATGCTAAAGTATCAGCGAGTGGAAGTATAGATAGCCACAGCGATGTGACTATAGACGCACCATCAAACAATCAATTATCATTTATAGCACAGGACAATGGAGAAATACAACTTCACCCTTTCTGAGATTAGATGGAACCGCGACTATGACAGGCGGACTAAATATGGGTGGTTATGCTATTTCAGGGGCTTCTACATATAATGGAATTAATCTCGCAAATCTCTCAGTTGATAGCACGGTGGTTAAACTAACAGGAGACCAAATAGCAGGAAATAAAAAATTTACATCAACTTTAGAAATAAGTGGTTCATCCAATCCTGCTTCGTTTGATGGTATCGGTATAGCCTTTGCCACAAAAATAGGAATGATTATAGCACAGAAAACAGCGACAACAACTTTTTATCCGATACAAATAAGTGGTTCGTATGTAGAGTTATATTCAGGTAATACTCTAATCACGACAGCATCTGGAACAACATTGAGTTTGAACAGCAACAAAATAACAAATTTAGCAACTCCGACAGCATCAACAGACGGGGCTAACAAAGGTTATGTTGATGATAATTTCGTAAAACTAACAACAGACCAAACCATAGGAGGAACCAAAACTTTTAGTAATGTAATAAATGCGAGTGCTGGTATTGATATGAAAAGTCAAAGCATAACAAATGTAAATCTTGTTGATGGTGTAGATGTTTCTGGTCTTGACACTTGGGTGGTTAAACTAACAGGAAACCAAACCATAGCAGGAATTAAGACATATAGCAGTGGTATTGAAATAACAGGAAATTCAATAAATTCAACAACAAAGGGAACATTCATCATTTTTAATTCTACAAGTAATATCGGGTCAATGGCTAGTTTAGATATGAAAACAAATACGTATTATAATTTTGAGATTTCAGCAAAAAAAATTAGTTTTATTATTGATGGGACAATTGTTTCGTGGTTTAATGCTACTGGTTTAGATTGTAATAGTAGTAGGATTGTTAATCTAGGAGCGCCACAGAATGCGAATGAAGCGGTTAATAGACAATATCTAGATGATAATTGTGTGAAACTAACAGGAGACCAATCCATAGCAGGGATTAAAAGATTTACGGGAACAACAAGAGTTGATAATTTGGAACTTTGGGGAGATGCCGATTTCGCCACTCATAATATCACAAGATGCGGAAACCTTACCATGGATGGAGCCCGATTATTAATTCAAACAGGTGGCGACATATTTTTAACACAGACATCAGGCAATCAACAATATTTCATATATACTCTAACTACTGCTTCAAGTGGAACCGCAGACCAAAGAGGTTATGTATTCACGAATGTAGCCTTTGATGCGGGAAAAGGGGCGGGGCTTTATATTTCAAAACTTTTGGACAGCAAAATTGTTTCATCCGATATTGTTCGTTTTAATAATGCTGGTGGTATGCGTTTTTATGGTGCTTTGGATATGAATTCTAACAACATAACAAGTGCTGCAACAATAACAGGAACATCAATTACTTCAACTGCTGGAATAACTACAACAACATTAACAGCAAGCGGATTAATTACGGCGAATGCGGGATTAACAGGAACAACATTAACAACAAGCGGATTATTAACAGCGGATGGTGGATGTAAGTTATCTATTCAAAATAAAGTAGATGGAGGAAACGGACAAGGCATATTTCTGTGGGATACAGACAATCCAAGTTGGGGTATTTATATGGCGACATCAGGTGCGAGTAAAAGTTTAATAGCAGGCTCTGCTGTTGCTGGTAATGATTTTACTTCGTATGGTTTTCGTTGTAGAGTTGCTAATGATGCTACAATGGGCTTTATATGGGAGAACTCTTCTGAACAATTGTTAATGTCGTTGAATGGGGCAAACGGGACTTTATGGACAAAAGGATTAATTACCGCAAATGCAGGTATAACAACAACAACAACTAGTGGTTTTTCGACACTAAGACAAAGACCAAGTTATACTTACGACCCACAAATATATATGAAATCAGGAGGATATTCAAATTATGGTGTAGTCTGTGCATCTCAGGGAATTCTCCATGCTTGGACTACTTCAAACTCTACGGGCGAGCCTTCTGGTAGTCATAATTATGTTCCTCTTAATGGTGCTTGGACAAACTCATCGGACAGGAGATTAAAATCAGATATTCAAACATTAAACTGCAGTGATTGTTGCGAGAAACTAATGAAATTAAATTGTTGTTCGTATTATTGGAAATCAGATGAGAAGAAACAGAAAAAGAACCACGGATTTATTGCTGATAAAGTTAAAAAAATATTTCCAGAATTTGTATCCGAAAGCGGAATAAAAGCAGACGATGGAGAAAGCAACCTTGAAGGCATAACATATACAGATTTTATACCAATATTGGTCAGTGCTTTTCAACATACAGCTACCGTTGTAAACGGTATGGCAGAAAAGATAGTTAATTTAGAAAAAGAAAATAAAACTTTACTTAATATATTACAAGACCAAGCAAACCAATCAGCAGAACTGAGAACGGGAGTATTTCCTTCTAATGCTCCCTAGATTACATCCACCAGTCATAGAAGTAGATGGTGAACTGACACCAGAGTTGAAGAACCGCGTGCTAGATGTCCAAATTAAGCAGGAAGAAAAAAAATTAGACCACGAATACGATGACAACTGGGATTGTTGTATGACTAAGCAAAAAACTGACAGCAGACTTATTAAGTATCTGTTTCAAATGGGTATCATTATCGCCATTATTACCCTTTGTATCATGAGGTTGTCTGAAAAGAACTTACCGTGCGAGGTTGCCAACACTTATGTAGGTATTTTGACCTTACTCATCGGCATTTGCCTTCCTTCGCCTTCTTCGTCCAAAAAGTAAATTAAAAAATAAAAATGAATGATATATAAAATGAAGTATTGTCAATCTTGTAAACTCTTCTATCCACCCATATTTTTTATAAGCAAAAAATGGAAATTGTGTAAGGAATGTGGTACCTGTCGCAAAAAAAAGAATGTTAATAATGTGGTATGTGTTCATATGAATAAACAGAAATATTGTTTGTTGTGTATAACGGCAGAAAATAAACTAGAAAAAATAACTCATTCTGAACCGTGGACAGAGTGGATGGATTAAATATCATTACACTCATACAAATGTATTTTATACCACGAAGCATCATTTGAACATATTAAAGGTTTAGCTTCATCAAAACTAACACACCAATCACTCATCGGCTTATACACACATTTCATTTAAATTTGGTTTCTGTTCCTTTTTGAATACAATAAATACAACTTTCATTTTTTTTAACACTGACCCGTGAATAGAAATCACAAGCGGTCCGAGCAGAAATATTAATTAATAAAAGTTTATAAATGTAAATATAGAGGGCATCACAATGGCGGACTATAAATACCAAAAGATTATTTTTCTGAGTAATGATTTTCCAGGCGGGGTTAATGGTAGCAAGACATTTGACAAAAACATTCAAATGAACTTTACACCAACCAGAATGAATGTTAAATTTATCCACTATATGAATGACTTAGCAGAGACAAAAACAAAAGTCCTTCATATGGACCGCATTGGGATTATTGGCACATTCGCCGACAGTGATGTGGCAAACATTTCGAATCTCAGCTACAACTTAGGTATTATTAATTGGACCGACGGGCAATACACTTTTAAAGTGCTTAAAACGGACAATGGCGATATTGAGACTGACCCCTTGGGCGGAAGAATTGTTATTTATTTAGAATTCGTTGCGTAGCAACAATGTTATGAATTAAAAAATTCATAACTATTTCTCGGTTGACAAAATATAGAGTGATGGAAAAAATTAACGATATACGAGTTAGACCAGTCAGACAAAATGGAGATGGCGACAAGTTGGCAAAAGGATATAAGTTATTTGATGAGCCGTATGCTAATATTTTTCTTCTCGCTCGCAAGAAGAGTGGCAAGACGACCGCACTGTTCGAAATCCTGAAACGAACGACCGACAAAAAGACCCGCATTGTTATTATTGCCAGCACGATACACAAGGACCACATCTACAAAGAAATGCTTAAACACTTCAAGAAGAAGGGAAACCCGATGGCGATATACACATATTTGAAAACTGACGGATACAGTGTGCGAGTTAGACAAGCTCAATAAGCCAGACGAAGAGCAAGAAGAAGGCGAGATTGTACAGGACCGCCAAGAAGAACCGAAGCCGAAGTTTCTTTATTTTGGAACAGAAGATGAAAAGAAAAAGGACGGAGAAGATAAGCCCCCAAGACCGAGCAAATATATTACACCAGAAGTCGTTTTCGTGTTAGATGACCTCGGCTCAGGTCTAAGGGATAAGTCCGTGAGTGACCTGTTGAAAAAAAATAGGCATTACAAAAGTAAGGTGATTATGAGCTCGCAATACCTACAAGACCTATCTCCTGCTAGTTTAAAACAGCTTGATTATATTTTAATCTTTGGTGGACAGAGTGTGGATAAGATGGAACTCGTATATAAACATTTAGACCTTGGATATGAGCTTGATTACTTCCTAAACGGATATCACGAAGCGACGAAGGAAAGATTTAACTTTTTGTATGTAGATGCGGTGTCTGATAAATTACAAAAGAACTTTAATTTTCGTTTTAAGTAATTTTATCGTTTATTTTTTTTAGAACTATATATAGATGCTAACATCACTAGTGATTATCAGTAGTCCATCAGGTTACAATATCAGCTACAATCCAAGTATGCCACAGAAAGGGCGAGCCCTTTCAAACCCAAATTTAGCAGGAGGAAGAAAGAAGAAAGGAAAAAAGAAACAAACAGGAGGCAAAGTTAATTGGGCGAAAGTAGAAAAAGCAGCCGCAAATGTTGAAAGATGGTTGAGAAAGAACAAAGCTATATCAAGGGGTGCTACTTTTCTTAACGACATTGAGTGCCATATGCTGGTAAGGTTGCGATGGCTGCGGTTAAGAAAGGATACGGGAAGCAACGAGGCGGAGCAGTCAAATTTCGTTAACCGCCAACCCGTTTAATGTAAAATCTTATATTAATTTTTTTTTGCTCAATATACAACCTACAGTTGTAAACTGTAATAGTAGTAATGCGAAGTAAACCAAAGAAGAAACTTAAACAACGACCACCGAAGATACAGAACCAAAGATGGCAGACCATATATCAAAGTGAAAGGTAAACGAGCATATCTCAACTTTGGCGAGAAAACGAATGACCTTTCAACACTTCAAATTGTTAAACTGTTTTTGAAATATATGAAAAGGAACACCCTTTCCCGCTTTGAGAAGCGGAGCTTCGCAATCAAATCCAGAGGTCGTAGGAGCAGAGCTCCTACAATAGCTAAGTCCGAATTTGACCGTCTTGAATACGAGAACCGCAACCAGATACAAGACAACTCACAGAAAAAATATGACCTGATACACGAGCAGGAAGAAAAGGAAAAGAAGAAAAGGGAAGAGACAGACGAAGAAAAGAAAAGAAGAGATAGGAAGGAGGATGCTGAAATGAAGGAACGAGAAGAAGAAAAGAAGAGGGCGATAGCTAATATACAACTGATTAATATGGAATCAATAGAACACCAGAAAAATAACAATCTTTTAACAATGCCTACGACACCAGCACCAAAAAGGGTGAAAACACCGCAGTCTGGCAAAATAAAAGATGTAACCAAAGAAATGAAAGCCACAGACTCAAAATATAGGCAAATAGAACGGAAAAAAAATCGTTAATGAAATGATAGATGGTCGTAGAGTCAATCCGAAGCTAACTAATAAGGAAATAATAAATAAACTAGCGGAAGTAGGATTTATTATCCCGATGGTTAAATCTGGCAAAAATAAGTCTAATTATAAAAATTCAATGAAACAGTTTCTTTACAATCACAAAACAACGATCGGAATAAAAACACCAGCGGATGGATGGGCTAGATTGGTGCTTGGTTTTCTAAGAAAATAGCAACAAAAAAATTTAGCACCACCGCCATTTCCACCAGCGGAAAGAAAAGAGAACAACAGCCACAACCAGAACCACAACCAGAACCACAACCAGAACCACAACCAGAAGAACCACTGCCACAACCAGAACCACAACCAGAAGAAAAAGAAAAACCAGAAGAACAACCACCAGCCGAAGATGAGGATGCTAGAGACTTAATAACTCAATTACAAAATAAACCAGCACAAAGCGGGACAGGCTACCGCGGGCTAATGACGGATGAAATAGACAACATTATGAAAAAGCACGATTGGTATTTAAGGACTGTTGCTAGCGACGAAATAAACAAATTGAAGCCAGAAAAAAGAAAGAAGTATGGGTTTATTATGAACACAGACCCAAACACCAAAAAAGGGCAACATTGGATTGCTGTTTATATTTCTTTAGACGGTGATAGAAGTATAGAGATATATGACCCTCTCGCACTGTATAAGCCGACTGACCTTTTCCAACACCAAATGAAACAGCTTATTGAAAAGAGTAAGCCGAGCACATACTTATTAATGAAGATTAATCAGGTTAAAAACCAAAGTGATACAACAGATACTTGTGGGTGGCATAATATTAGGTTTTTGTTAGAAAGAGCGAAAGGAAACCGCTTTAAATTTGCCAGCGGTTGGACGGACTTAAAAGAAAAAGAAGCGGAGGAGTTGAAAGCCCAGAACGGCTACGGATTTGACACCTTTATCTAAGCAATTATCGACTACATCGATAGATGTAAAGCAAAAATATATTTTCCATTATATAGAAACTTTTGAAAAAGTTTCACAAAACCCGTGGAGATGCGGAGGCGAAGTCTCCGCAATGGAATATAGGGGAGGCAGGAGCTCTAACATTTACTATGTCAACAGCAAAAATAGGATAAACGGCATGGACAGTGATTTCACTCACTCCATTGAGATGAAATCACTAGACAACCCGACACACTGTAAAATTCTTCATATCTATGTGCCAAAGTCGTATTATTCGGTGGCTTCACCATATAATACTTTTACACTTAGCAAAAACGGGTATGAGGCTTTAATTACGATACCTGAGGGAAACTACACAATGAATAACTTAAAAAATAAACTGGCCGAGGTGCTAACCGCAGACAGCCCGAGTCATTACACATACACAATAACGAGCAACAACACAAACACCGACCCAGAAGACGGTAAACTATTATTTACAGTAGCGGGCAATCCCATCAACATCCAACCGCGGTTTGTATTTGATGATGAAACTCGCATCCACGAAATTATGGGGTTTGAGCGGTCATCTACTTATTTCTTCGTCAATAATACATTGAGGTCTCCAAATGTCATAATCTTGACTGGTGAAAAATCATTGTATTTACAGTCGGATTTAGTCGGTGAAGGTGATAACCACGTGCTCCAAGAAATATACACAGCGAACGAAATCCCGTTCGGCTCTGTTATCTACGATGGAAGCGGGTCGGAGTATGGTAAACGGTCATCTACGAGTTCAAACAATGTGTATCGGTTTTACTTAACTGACGAAAACGACCAACCCATTAACCTAAACGGTTTGGGTATTGTTATGACTTTGTTGATTTATCGCGAGACGAATTATTTTAATTTATTTACATCATTTTTTAATTTGTTAAAAAGCCGTTAATTAATTATTTATTTTTTTTTCTCATATTAAAATATAAGACGACGGAAAAAAACCTGAAAACAAAAATGCCAACACAACACGGAGGCGAACTAGATTTCAGCAAGACTGACTACATTAGTGCTTCTTATCGTTTGAATAAGCTTACCCCTCGTGAGGGTTCTGTTGATGTTACTGTAACCACCGCAGGTGGACAGGAAAGCAACTTTGACCTTATTAGCCGCCCGTTTAACTTGGCTCGCTCTGTTTTGAGTTTTAATTATGCTCCACCAGCGGGTGGCGGTGCTGGTAGATGGAATAAGGTGTATATGGATTGTTTGGCTCCAATCAGCCAGATACAATTCATTACAAGAGGTGGTGTTATTTGTGCGATATTAATGAAGTCGGAAATGTCACCAAGATGATTTGGAAACCCGAAACCTCGATTAAAGATTTCCTTGCTTTGGAAAATCACGAGAATGGTATTGGTGCTGGTTGTATGCTTCAAAAGTGTAATGCTGATAGCAAAATAGATATTTCAACCTCACCCGCCGTAAAGGAAGCATTCAGGACTACAATGACTGATGCTGGTAAATACTGTAGCGGCGAGTGTAAAAGCAATGTTTAGCGAACCATCAGTATCAGTTCGCAGACATAATGATCTATGTATTGCCGATGGAACGGGTCAATTATCAGTAGTTAATGTAGCATACAATGAAGCCAAATATTTTGAGGGAGGTGCTGATAACAACGCAACACCTTTAATTAATGTAAAAATTAACCTTGGAATGCTTTACAATACTATTTTCGCTCTGGATAAAACTATTATGTTTCCAGAAATTTTGACTTTGCGAATTGTTTGGCAAACATCTCCAAAGATTTATTATTACAACAACGACGAACTAAGCATTGGTGGTGGACCACTTACAGCTGCTGCTGGAAATGTTGCCGTTAAAAATCTCAACCTTTTCTTAGCTGTTGAAACTAACCCAGATGTTATTCAATCTATTCAACCAAAGATTATGAGCCCCGAAGGCATGAGTTTCAATATTGATTATCCTCACTTGTATAAAAACACGATTGGCACAGCTTCAACCTCTCAAAATGTTATCCTTAGATTTGACAGAGGACACGGACGACGAATTAAGAAGATTTATCACTCTGTATTCCACGCGACCGAAAATAAGAACACTGCTTATGACAATAGCAATCTGCTCGGTTCTAAGGTCCAAACTTTTTATACCACACTAGACGGGGCACGACTTCAGGAATTCAATGTTGATTGTCAAACTGGAAAACTGGAAGACTATATGTATCTTAAGCCGAAGTTGG
>WBZZ01002824.1:0-20000 GCA_019918135.1 Paulinella micropora
CCTAGTGGCCGTTAGTCTAGACTACCACCGGTTAGTATCAAGTTTGATATTAATAATTCCGCTCTCACTTGATTAAAATCCATTGGTTCCACATATCTGAGAGTAATATACATATATATATTAATAATTTCCCATCAGTATCAGCGCAAAAGATTTTGCCGCCGCGGCATGGGTTCTTTCGTGTAAAATTGCAGACTCGTGATTTGTGACTGTAAATACTTCAAAGGCTTGGAACTCAACTCAGCTCGATGATTCCAGCTGAGCCGATGCGGCCGCGATTTTGAATAAGTCACCTTCCCTCGTGTCAAATTCAACTGCGGATTTGTGACAGTAAATATTAAATATATACTTCAAGTTGCCACTGTCACTCGATGATTCCAGCGGATGCGATTTTGCATGAGTTCCCTCGTGTAAAATTGCGGATTTGTGACCGCAAATACTTGCCACTCCGACTCGATGACTCCAGCCGTCGATGCGATTCAAGTTGCATGAGTTCCCTCGTGTGTAAGTCTTGACTACCCTCCTGTGAGGAAATTACCAACCGGCATTCAAATGATTATACACACTGCTGTCATTTGATCTCAAAATACTTCCGAGAACAGGAAAGGTACCAAAAGACGCTGGGATGGTCAATTCCAGTTTATTTAGTACACTTGCTTGACAGACTGCTTGTTCCTTGCGAAACCGCCGTGAATGCAAATTCTGAGAACTAACGAATAGTTATTCAAGTGCTACACGTGTTGTGTAGCAGTTGGAATTGTTCAAGTTGGTCTGAGAAAAATAAAGGAAAATATGTTAAGTATTACTACTTTAACTAACCTATCTGACTTGTTTTACCATTTTACTTGGGGTGTTGACTGGAAACAGGAAAACACTGTCCAAGGAAATAAAGTATGACTGGAGACCGGAAAAAGAGGTCAAAGAAATTAAAGTTTCAGACTAGTATGGGGAAAAATGCAATAGTCAAGCTTTTTCTAAAAAGCTAGCTGCTAAAGGGAAATAAATTGATATGTTAACGGCAGTTGAAAACGTAACAACTACAAGTTATGACAGTTGATAAATAAACGGAAAAATGAAGTAACGGAACTAAAAATAGAAGTGTAAACTTGAAGTAAAAACTTGAAGAAAGTTTAACACAATATTAATGTTTCGGTCCGGTACGGTAGTCATTCCGATAACTCCCCCCCCCCCCCCCCCCCTCCCAGACCATAACGGTACGTTGGAGTTGCGATCGAAACGAATCGTAACAGATGATTGACCAAATGATGTGTAAATAAGTATAAAAAGAAAATGAATCAAAGAGATTGCAGATGTAGATCAATGCGCGATATGTGCGCGCGCATATGTGTCAACGGATTGATCAAGGTAATATCAACATGCAGAGGCAGGACGGATATAGTGTACCCAATCATATATCATGACGGAGAATAAGGCCAACACTATCACTACGTGTTCAAAGCGGTAAATAGTATTGTGTGACCTGCCTTCGCCTATTCGAAATAGCAGTTGCCTATCAAAATATGTGAACATGACTATCGTACATGCCTGTAGAAAACACTAACTTGTTGGGTGGTATATGAAGTGGGAAAGGAGATAGAGTCCGTCGGGAGTCTAAAGCAAAAACCACTTGAGAGTCTACTTCGATCTCAGTTTGAAAACATGAAAATCGTACTTCTTACCGTTGTAAGGCTTACGTAAACGTTTGAGCTGTTCGGGAACGATATAGCCTTTAGCTTTGTAGTTGGAGCTTGGCTTGAACTGGATATCCCGATGCACGACCTGATCATTCTCGCTGTCGAGTGTCATCTTCTTCCAGGAGTTGAAAGGCTTCGTCCATTGGAGATGCGTCGGTCCCTCCGTGATTGTGCCGTCCGGATGGGCAACCGGCTCCACGTAAACTGGGCGGTACTGCATATTAGATAGCGAAGTGATGCCGAGTTGATGGACGCGGAAGTCGTCGCGATCGTCTGTGGGATCTTCATCCATGATCATCCCTAACTTGAGCAAGCCATCGTCGATGAAGGCTATCACCTCACCAACAACATAGTCCTTCTGGTCGTCATTGTGCGCCTGATCCTGGACCGGGTCGATGGCCTGAGCCAGATCGGTTGGGGCCATGTAGGGGCTGATGTGTGCAATGTCAATTTTGCGGAGGACCTTGTTGGTGTGCTCGTGCCGGAGGCGAAAGGTGTTATTGGAAAGTTTTCCCAATATGATGTAAGGGTCGTCGTGTTGGAGAACAGAAGAGGCGGGAATACCTTTGGTTGACTGATTGGGGCGATAGACAGTGACTCGGTCACCCACCTTCCAATCGGGTAGTTTGCGTTGCCGTTGCTTGTTCTTCTGTTCGTTGGCAGCCTTGCGCGTGAAGGAGGCGTATTCTTTGATATACGCCGTGACAGCAATCCGGGATAAGCGGAGAGTGTCGAGTTGGTCCGATGTCTGGACGGTCGTCGAGCCAGACTTAGTCATAGCGGCGGTTGATCGAGCCGCGCGTTCAGCGATGACGTCGGGAGAATCGAAGATATCGATAGATGTATGTGGCTGGCGAGCCATCATACCTTCAAAAGCGGATACGCCGGTGGCGGTAGAGACGTAAGTGTTCTGCGAGAACGACAGAGCTGGCATGGCCTTGGGCCAAGTCTGCTTGTCTTTGTTTGCCAGTGCCTGGATAGCGCGGCGGAGGCTTTGATGCCTGCGTTCTACCATGCATAGCTGATGGTGAGAGTATGGCGCGGTGGTGAGCTATTCGATTCCAGCCATGCTGCAGAAAGCCTTGGCAAGATTGCCACGGAAAGATCCATAATCGTCAGAGAGGATGGACTCAACGGTTTCTTCAGCAGTGGTGAAAAGGACTGGAATAAACAGCAAGTAACCTGCAAATTGATTGACTATAGTTAACACGTACTGTTCGAGTACGCCTTCGATGCCTACATGAACATGATCTATGCCTATAGCTTGACCTGGATGGCTCCAGACTAACGAGTTATAGCGGCCATGATTTAGTGTGAGGCGGGCGTGTGATAGTTAACAAAAGTGACAATCTTTGAGGATAGCCGCAATGTCGCCGTGCATCTTGCCTTTCCCATCGGGTCCGAACCATATGTATCGCTGATGGATGTATGGGGCAAGGGTGGGGACCTTTGCGTGATTCTGGATCAAGTGAGCATGGGAGACAAGCTTGCGTATAAGGGGATTCGGAACATATATACGGCGGGAGCGGTTGGGCATGATATGTACCGCTAGCCCTCCCTTGAAAAAGAGAAGATTATTACCCTGGCCGATAGATGTAGATCCGTCCCAAAGCGGTTGTAAAAGGGGGTCTTCTTTCTGCGCTGACTGGATATCCGCGCGCGTGACGCGCGGGGCATGTGATGTAGCATACATGTTAAGCACATGGCGATCCAATCCAAAGTTATGAACAAGCCACACAAGGTTGTCCTCAAGGAAGACGATCTTGTGGCATGCTAATACTGTCTCACGAGAGATGGTCTCACCGTCGGGTATGAGGTGTACCATGTCTTGAGGAATAAGTACAGCAAAAGGCTTGTTGAGAGCAAAAAGTTGACGGGCTACTTCCGGAGCACGCTCCGCGGGGGGTTTGACTATGGCATAGTTCCATGGGGCCTGTAAGGTCTTGATCGTTGGTGCACCGCGCAAAATCCGACAGTCGTGCTTCTTAAAGCGCGCGTCTAATTGCGGATGACTACCGTCAATCGCGAGCCAAAAGGAGCGTCCACTGGACTGTAACATAGTTGCAGGGATGGTGTCCAGTAACTGATTCGTCGCTTCGACTTCCCCAGGAGAGTGGGTTGGCCGGGCGATATACAAGGAACACGAGAGAGGGCATCAGGAAGGAGATTCTGTTTACACTGAATGTATTCCACCTTGAAGCGGATAGTTTGAAGGTGGTCTGGGACCCATCCGACAACCATCGGGCTTCTGGCGTGGTATAGCCATATGAGCGGGCGATGATCCGTGACGATAGTCAGCGATGATCACTAGCGTCAATATAGTAACGGGATTGCTGAACTCCGTAAATTATACCGTAAGCTTCCCGTACATACGTGACACCGAGATTGAGTATCCGTGAATTTAAGCGAGAAATAAGAGATGACGGGTGCAGATTTCTCAGGGCCCGAATGTAGAGCTCCACCGATGCCAACGATGCTAGCGTCCGTTCGAAGGTAGAGCTGCTGCGTCTTGTTGTACTTGGCAAGGATCGGTAGCGTTATCAGGATACGCTTGAGCTTTGCAAAACATTTCTGCTCTTTTTCACGGGAAAAGTTTGGTCCCGTAGGCCGGGCGTTCGCAGACTTGAGTAGATCGGAGAGCGGCGCCACCAAGCGAGAGTAGTTGGGAATATGTGCCTGAATAAAGTTGGTCATACCGAGTATAGATCGGACCTCGGTGATGTTCTGCGGTTCAGAGATCTTCAGGATCGCGTCAACCTTGCTTGTGTTGGCGGCAACGCCTTTCTTACTGCAGACCTTGCCGAGCACGGGAAGTGAGTTGTAGCCAATGCGTAGCTTGTCCGCGGCGAAGTAATAGCCGGCTGCCTCCGCAGCCTCCATGAGCTTCTCCAGTTGGTTCATATGGACGTCGAAGTCGTCGTGAGCCAAATGGACGTCGTCGATGTATGCTGCAGCCGTCTGACCCCAAAAAGGGAGATTGCCAAAAGACTTGTCGACTGCGCGTTGGAAGTCACCAGGGGCGCGGTGGATACCCTGCGTCATATAGTTGGGGACTAGAAGTCCACGAGGAGTCCATACGGCGAGGATGTCGCGGCTACCGTCTGTAGGATCGATCTTCAGGTGCGAAAACCATCAACCATGTCCAACGCGGAGAGATAGTTATATCCCGCGAAGAGCTCACGGTGATGATCGGGGTTAGGAAGGCCGGGGACCGGAAGGATGAGCCGGTCGTTAACCGCGCGGTAGTCGAATACCATGCGGATGCCTTTAAAATGATCCTGCAAGAGGGAGTTAAACTTGCCTACGGGGCAGTCTAGTAGCCCACTCACAATTAGGAGAGGCAAAACTATAGCGGCCAGTAGCCAGCATATCGTCTGCCCACTGGGTCAGGAACTCTCTGACAGCAGGCGTCCATCTAGGGCAGGGAACCCAAATAGGCTGTGCGCCTGGACGTAGCTTCAAAGAGATAACGGTGTGCGTAAAACAGCCAGCCTTTTCATGGAATCGGTCGCCGTAACGCTCTAGAAAATGTTTCGCTCTTTTCTTCTGAGGGGGAGTGAGGTTGGAGCTAATAGTATCCGGGCCGAACTTGGGTTTAGGTGGTTCGGCGTTCTTTTCCTTCTGTTCGTCTAGGTATTGTCGGCATAATCGCTCTGAAAGCATCAAAACTGGGTGGGAATAGGTCTGTGATGTCATCTGGTGTGACGAGTAAAATACCTGGGTCAGAAGTCATGTTCATAGAGAGCCAGTCTAGACCGCTAATCGGGGGATGTTCCCTGTCATGCGGTAACATTAGCTGGGCCACAATATGGGGTTTGATAGGATTTGGATACGGCTCCGTGGGTTGTCACTGCGTCCTGCACGTCTCCGGCTCATGTTGAGGGGAGTGTGGTCGGAAGCGCAGCTGTCCCGGAGAAGGGGGCGATTGACATTGTGACACAGCCAACGTTCGAAGCATAAGCATCGAGTGGGATGGTTTACGTTTCGTGTTTAGTTGCCGGAGATGGGTTGCGCGTGGCGCATACACATTGCTGCGCGTTTCCGGAACTAAGTTCTGGGGTCGGCTGTGAGCCGGTCGGGGTAGGCTAGGCTCGCTCCGCACCACGGGTCTCGGACCGCGCCTTGGCAGTGTGCTTCGGGGTGCATTTCTCCGAGCCGGAATACCCGTGGTCCATCTCTGGACCGGGTTTTTCCAGCCATGGATCATGGCCTGTCGCATACGCTGCTGTTGCGCTTGGTGTTGAGAGCGTATGGGCTTGCGTTCACCTTGTGACACAGTCCGAAGGTAACGTCTACCTTGCATAGGCTACTTCATGATAGTGTCATGTGCGTACCTTATGGGCTTTGCCGCGGCTGCCTCGTTTACTCCGCTCCTTGTTCTTATTCTTATCCTCCGTCTTCTCCTGCTTATCTGTCGTCCGGCTACCCGATGTTGCGCTCGGGGCTGGAGCAGAGCTGGAGGACGAAGATGAAGAAGAAGATGAGGAAGAGGAGGACGAGGAGCCGTTTTTGTAGTCGTCGTCGTGACTACGTCGTCGTCGTCGGTCGGGCTGGCAGCTGGTCTTGAGCTTCTTGTATTTCCGGCCTATCCGCTTGCTGGAACGACCTCTGCCGGTATCCGCGTCTTCGTCGGCGGGCGGAGAGTCTTCTCGTTCATCCTTGCCGCTACGTCCTTGAAGTTCGTATTCCTCTTTCTCTTCCTCTTCATCATCTCGCGCTCTACTATATTCCAATCGCTGCTGTGATTTCGAATCAGCGGATGAGAGGCCGCGTGGATTCGAGCGGGATGAAATGCGCGGAGAGGAGATGCGGTCAGACGGAGACCCTTCCTCCAGCTGACTTCGGGAGGCGCGTGAGGAAGGGATCTGAAATCCCCAGAGGCGTCGCGTCGGCCGAAGAGATCTAGGACCTGTGATTGTAAATCGTATAGCATGCGCTCCTTCCACGGCTGACACCGCGGAAGGAAATGTGGGAGGACCCTGTGAGGGAGCTGAAGACGATGCTGACGATGATGACGATGATGACGATGATGACGATGATGACGATGATGACGATGATGACGATGATGAAAAGTGTCATAGTGGTGATGATGGCAAGTATGTCGATGGTGCTTGCGATAATGATGTGGAGGCAGCCGGTGAAAAGGGCGAAGGGGTGGGATCCTCCCGAGCTCTGAGTTTCCATCGTAAGCCCGAATTCTTGGAGAGCGTGATGACTGGATAGGTCGTCTCCGGCCTTCCAGTCACCGGAGCGGGGGGAAGTTGCTCGTTCGTGGAAAACATCTTCGCGTCCTGGGGAAGGATGACGTTGTGGAGCATCGCAAACTCAAGACGGCAATATTGTGTGTTCCAGGAAGAGACTGACTCCCAACCAAGATCAACGGGGACTAGCGGAAGGTTTAGATAGGCCGCTATATCACGTGAATCTCGGAGGTCTACCCGAGTGCCAAGATAGGTCGAGGCGAGATCGAGGCGCACGATGTTTGGTATCGTTTCCTTGATGTCCATCTCGTCCTGTATGGATGGGACACCATAGGGGTAGCCCTTGGCCCGCAGTGCCCTCGAATACGGATTCAAAATGTCTGCAAGACAAGGTGAATACGTGCTTGGGTGCACTACCACCTGGGTTTCCTCGTAAGCCGGCACGTTGAGCATATGCTGCAGTGCCCGCACCTCTGTCTGCACCTGTATGAAAAAGGGAACATTCGCTATGGTTGTGCAGTACCACTTCTGGTCGTGTGCCGAAGAAGGCAGGTTCCGAAGAAGATAGTTCTGTACCGGGGCTAAAGTGTCTATACCCCTGGTCCATCGCGCTTCCATAAATAAGGAAGGTTGATTTAACAGGTTCAGCTTTTGCTCCAGTATTTCTCTGTCCGGGCTATCAGTGAAGAGGCGCGCAAGTATGCCTTTATTGGGACTTACATCCCACTGGTCTGTCGGGAGAATGGGATGATGTTTGTCCGTAGAACAAATTGTCATGTCCATGTTTGCGAAATAGTTCGCCGGCAGATCCGCGAAAAAGGAGAAAGTCGGGCGCGAAAATCCGATAGATCGCTTGATATCATATGGGTGTGTGCAGTATCTTATGGCAATCGAAAAGATAGTAGAGACATGCAAACCACTGCCATAAGTGCTCAAAGGCAAAATGGTATCGTACGAAAATAGGGCAGCCGAGATAGTCTTCATCATGCCGTCCTATGCTCCCCCTTGATCGTACCGGTTCCACCGATACAGTGTGGGACCATGGAAATGGGCATACGTGGTGCATAATCTGCTGAGACACACTCTGCCCCCCATGTCCCGGGTAGAGTCCTGATAGGTGGCCCATGAAACCATACGGCCGTTCGTGCGAGTATGATATGTAGTGCCTGAAAAGCAGGGTATCGGATATCGGGTCTTCCTGGTCCAACCCAAAAGCCAGAATTGAGGCCAATTGAGCTCTGGATCGTCCCCAAACCGGTGGATGGTGAAACATCGTCAGTGGGGTCCGATTCATAACCATGGCCGGCAATACCAACTTGAGAGGGAGACCGTTCAGCACATTACTGACACGCTTTGGGGTACGGTTCGTTTCGACAAACGGGATGTTGCAGCGGTTAGTTACCGCAGGGATTTTGACTAAGCGATCGTGATGCGCATCCACTTCGGTGCGTCTCTCGATGCACATCCAATCATGCTGGGGTTGGTTTGTATGGGGGCTGGTCCTTGCAAGCAAGGAACGAAAACGATGCATTCCGACAGGAGGACATCCTCGGGCTGGGAAAGGCCCGAGCCACGCGATATCCCTACGCCAGTTGCCAGAAATCATGGCACAAGTCAATCAAAGAGACCGTATATTCCTCGACAACAAGGGATATATCGCGCCTTACATTGGCCCATGTTACATCGACTGTTAAGTCGTTCATACCTTTGCAGGTGTCACTATGAAAACCATGAACCTAGCCTGTTGGACTCTAGGGGCTACGCATGCTACTGATCCAATCAGTTGGCTCGAGTATAAGTGCGTGGCTACGTAACTATGTTGGTGCATGTCCTCATATCTTGTCAACTGACGGAGCTGTGAGAAGCACCGATCTAGATGTATGGTGCCGCCATGAAGCGGGATTTGATACCCACCGTCCTCGCGGATCTCGAGTCGGTGTCGCATCGTGATATTGCCTGGATCGTCGAAAGACGGGTCCTCGTAGATCCCATGGATCCAGATGAGGTAAGGCAGGTAATTGTAACAACGATGGTTGCATTTAAAGTGCTGACCGAATTGGACGAGATCTTCCCAATAGGGGCGGAGGCGGACAATGGGGTTGTGAATAACGAACAGTGACTTCCTGTCATTATAAACGACCTTCAAAACCGCACCTCCTACTTGCGGGACAGCTGGTATGCTCTTGCCTTCACGGTGCATATCTCTCTCGAACCCGACGTGTGTGCGGGTAACCATGCGTGGTCCTACTGGGTGCATGATGCTATTTCGACCCGGGGTTGATAGACCCGCTCTCCGTGGAGTTGTAGGTCTTCCCTGGTCGAGTTGTCTCATGCCAGTATAGCGCGGCCTCGGACCGCTATGAGCTGAAAGTTAGTCAGATTCGAATCTCCTTGTGGAAAGGTTCGAGCTGCGCTAGGGGAGATTGATCCATAGCGGCAGGACATGAGAGAAAACCCCAATGATCGCTGTGATCCCTGTGTCCAAAATTGTGGCAATCCTGGTATAGGAGATTGCGGAAGCGATCGCGGCAGGGAGGACGATGAGGAGCTAGCTTGTGATAGTGGTTCAGGTGAAGCGGTTTGACGCGCCGGTGTCCCTGACGACGACGTCGCCGCCGGGGTCGTGCCATCTATCACTATAAGCTCCCTCTCCAACCGAGTCGGTCTTGGAGGAGAAATTAGTGCGTTAGGAGACGTGACGTTCGAGAGAGCGGGCGATGTAACGCTAGCACCTGGTTGTGCCTTAGCGCCGGGGGGAGACGGTGACGTGACGTTCGACAAAGCGGGCGAGTGAGCGGGAGTTGTCGGTGAGAAAGTAGGTTCTATGGGAGACTCCCTAGGTCCTAATCGGCTAGGCGTAGCGGCCGATCCGGGCTTGCGTGCCCACTTGCTAGGAGACGCGGTGGAGGGAGTGGGTGATGGTCCTACGGGAGTCTCTTGTGAGGCTTGCGTGGCCCGGTGACCTTGCCCCGAGCTCGAAGAACTCGAGCTTGAGCTTGAAGCGGTTGCTCCTTCAAGATCAGCTTGGGCTGGCGTCGCCGTCTTACTAGGTGACGGTGGTCCCTGAGGAGTCACGTCCTCCTCCTCGCGTATTGGGGGAAGACCCGTGATCGGAAAAGCTGAGACCGGTGTACGGTCCAGTCGGGCCGCTGTGGTCAGAGATCGTGTCTGTCGCGGTGTGGGGGATGTACGATCAGTACTGTCCTCCTGCTTCTCCGCCGTCTCGTCTTCTCTTCGCTTTCTTCTTTTTCTTCCTGTTCCTCTTCATCATCACTCCCGTCAGTGGTGATCGCCACCAAAGGGAGAGACTAAAAGGACATTCCTTAAGGTCTTGCTTTTGGGCTTCCTCCTCGTTATCATCCGAGGGGAGGTCCATCAGCGTGACCAACTGTTGGCAGGGACCATCTCTTAGGATTGTCCTGCTTCGCAAAACCTGATTGACAGTCTCGCTGGCCTGTCGGGGCGGGGTCAGGATCTCAAACTCATCCAAGAGGATTTGTTCGTTCTCCGCCCGTGTCGGCACGGCCGGCCACTGTTGGCCAGCTGCCATACGGGTGAAAAGGGCATCCGTGGATATGTTGGCCTGCATGATAAGGGCAGTGCCAAGCAGAACATCCGCTCCCGGGGGAAACATGCTGGGAGGTGTAAAGGTAAATCTCATCCCAGCCTCTTGTAGGGAGGGCTTGGATGTAGAGACGTATGCCTCTCACCATAGTTATGATCCCTTGAGCCGTGCGGGCTGTCAGGATGGGCAAATCCATTTCAGTCAGGCCCATCTTGGAGGACAAGCGTGGGTGGATCAGCCCCAAGGTATTACATCCAGTGTCAATTATGACAAAGATGTCGATAGCCTTGTCGGCGATCTGATCCAGTCCGGCAATAGCCAGGACCCGTCCTTGGAGGACATTTCCCTTACGAGGTCGTACGGGAGCGACATAACGGCATTCAAGAGCCGTGTCAGTCCCGTCGTCCAATATATTATGGGTGCTTACCTGACTAGGGTCGTCTACCGTCGCTTGAGCCGCCATCGCTGCCGCCATAGGGGCATCCTTGCGTTCCTTGCGGTCCTTTCCGCGTCGATCCTTCTGTCCGGGGCCAGCGCGTTGCTTCCCGGCCCGAGGGGGGCACCAATGCGAGTTGAGCCCCTTCTCCAGATCGCGCGTGCGTGTCCTACAGACTTCGAGTGTATGATTTGGTTTATCGACCTTGCCGAAGTGTTGACAGTAGACGCAGGGCTCGGAGCTCTTGTTGTGCGGGGTGGGGTTCTCCTTGGCGGGGTCCTTCGTCCACTGGGCCGGCTTGGCGATCTTGATCGCGTTGGCCCCAGAAAACCGTGCAGTCTTGGTTATACGCCCGCCTGACGAACTCGAAGGCGCAGAGCCCTTGCGTTGGTCCGGGCCTTGGCCAGACTTCGGCTTTCTCTGATGATGGGACGATGGAGCTTGCCTTGCCACGACCTGCAGCTGACTACCCGAGGGGATGTCGCGGGGCCACTTGGTTCTTGGCTTCCTCGTGCTCTCCTTGGCCCTCTCCTTACGAGGAGGGCGCCTGCCGTAGTCGGAATCCGGTGCCGTCAGGATCATCTTGGGGTCCCAATCCGTCAAGGTACGCGGGTTAGCCTTGAGGATGAGGTACTTCATCTCTTCCAAAGTGCGTGTCGGCGCAATGCCCCGCTTCTTCCTTTCTATCTGCAGGGCCTCTATGTGCTGTATCTCCATAGGGGAGACACATCGCCGGGCTACCTCCTACTTATGGGATTCCTCGGCCACAATGCCTTCGTTCTGCAGCTGCCTGAAGAGCTTCTGTAAACGCGTGATATAATTGGCCAAGTTCTCTTTCGACCGTCGCTTCATGTCATTCCTGTAACTCGGGCCGAAAGGCTTGGTAACATCGTAGACGATGTCGATTTTCCATCGTGAGTCTACTCGGTAGTCCAGCCAGATCCATGGCAAGAGCTGCAGAGACTTCATGTAGGAGTCTTTGGAAGAAGTTCTTGCCGACCACGCGTTGAGGAAGATCTCGGCCTCAGACTGGGTCATAAAAAGGGAAAGATTTGAAAGAAACAAGCGCAAGGTGTATCCTAATGATACATGGTCGAACTTGAGCTTTTTGATCTCCCTCAGACGACGTTGTCGTCGTTCGGTACCTAACTCAAATGGCGCCACCATCATAAGGACGGTGCTGCCACTAAAACGTATACCATTCCGGGTGCATGATGGCTCGGAACTACTCGACGAGGGCTGCTCGCCACTACTAGAGGATGCACTAGTTGTCGCTGTACTCCCAGATGGGTTGTCCTCCTCCGCTTCGATCGTCGGGGCAGCTGGGCCGGCTAGAGCCGTTCCTGCTACCTCTGGCGTGACCGCTGCGGAGGCTGCGGTTTCCCGACCGCCGTCCCGGTCTCTCCATCTTCGTCGCTCCCACCAGCTGGCGGGAGCAATTGCCTAACTGTGGAGAAAGTCACAATACGTGGAGGGGCAGAACTGGGTTGGCTTGAGGACTGCCCGACTCGGGGGATAGGGGCAGGCTGTCACCGTCGGCTGGCTCTGCTCCTCGCTCTGGAGAGAAAGAGAACAGAGGGCCTTTCGACTCTTCTTCCTCCTCGACTACCCTTCCGTATGGGGAGACAAAAAGCGCGCCGCTGTCTTCGTACCGGGAGTCCGGAGGGGAGGCGAATGATCCCGGGAAGCTTGGGCTCCGTTGAGAAAACCTCGGGGTCGGGGATGAACCATACCCTGGTGCTAGTGAGGAAAATGCCCCATCAGCAGTCGGTCTCGGTCGAGAAAACAGAGAACGCTGTGCCTCTGACCCGCCTATGGGGCCCAAACTACTTCCTGAAGGGCGAGAGGGTCGACCTGGGAAGGCTGTGATGGGACCACCAAAGCGTTGGGAGCCAGTTGGGGGGAACCTTACCGGGGCGGGGGCAGCCATGAAGCGCGATGATGATGCTGCCGCCGTAGCCGGAGGCATCGTCGCTGCCGTAACTGTAGCCGTAGTCGTAGTCGTAGTCGTGGTCGAAGTCGTTGCTCCTGCCAGCGGGGGGCGAGTTGGGCCCATGGTAGGAGCCACCGCGGCCGCTGGTGCCGGAATCTTCACGTAGCGTATGGAGCTGGGGACGTTGTCCGGGGACAGAACCCAACCGACCTTTTTCGCAAGGTCGTTGTACCTACTTATAGCTAGGTCTCTCTCACCCCTATAAGCGGTCCACTTATGGAAAGTGGATGGGTCCAACCAATAATCCACCATCTGCTCAAGGGGCTGCATGGGGAGAAAAGGCTCCTCCTCAAGATTGAGAAGGCCGTCCTTTACTGCTTTCGCTAAGAGGGGGCCGAGGTCCTTATTTAAAGTCACTAGTACGACCTTAATGAAGTGGGCGCGGCTGATTCCGTCCGTCTGGGGCGAGAGCTTCTTGGCCGAGCCGTCATTGAGGGCCTTCCTCTATGTGTCTATGAAGGGGACCTTGAGGTTGGTGCGCAGCGTACGAGAGATATTGAGGCATTCCTCTCGGTGGTAGACTTCCTGACTGACCAGGTCGTTATCGGGGCGGGGAAATGAGGTTGGAAGGCTCATTTTGTCACACCTGAACGTAGAAGACCCACGATGTAGCAAACAGGTCTGGAATTTGCAAAGGAGACCTTTAGGGTTGGTTGCTACTCGATGGGGCTTGCTTGAGGGACTGTCCTATGTATGCAAGGGACTTGAACAGACTTGAACAGACTTGAACAAGACTTGAATACATGGTACAAGTCGCCTCTCTGCGTGTGGTGAATATGCACAACGGTCACCATGACCGGCCACTCAAAGACAGGTGAACTAGCTGTCCTGTGTGGGTGTAATGGCAGACCTTGAGCTTGCTCGCTGTTGGTGTTTCCAGAAGCAGGTAGGTGTTCCCCAATTCGAGCTGTCGACAGCACACACAAAGTGTGACTCTTCCGAAAAAATAGGGAAATTCGAATTGTAAGTCTTGACTACCCTCCTGTGAGGAAATTACCAACCGGCATTCAAATGAATACACACACGGCTGTCATTTGATCTCAAAATACTTCCGAGAACAGGGAAGGTACCAAAAGACGCTGGGATGGTCAATTCCAGTTTATTTAGTACACTTGCTTGACAGACTGCTTGTTCCTTGCGAAACCGCCGTGAATGCAAATTCTGAGAACTAACGAATAGTTGTTCAAGTGCTACACGTGTTGTGTAGCAGTTGGAGTTGTTCAAGTTGGTCTGAGGAAAATAAAGGAAAATATGTTAAGTATTACCACTTTAACTAACCTATCTGACTTGTTTTACCATTTTACTTGGGGTGTTGACTGGAAACAGGAAAACACGGTCCAAGGAAATAAAGTATGACTGAAGACCGGAAAAAGCGGTCAAAGGAATAAAAGTTCAGATATGGGGAAAAAGGCAATAGTCAAGCTTTTTCTAAAAAGCTAGCTGTAAAGGGAAATAAATTGATCTGTTAACGGCAGTTGAAAACGTAACAACTACAAGTTATGACATTTGATAAATAAACGGAAAAATGAAGTAACGGAACTAAAAATAGAAGTGTAAACTTGAAGTAAAAATGAAGAAAGTTTAACACAATATTAATGTTTCGGTCCGGTACGGTAGTCATTCCGACACGTGTAAAATTGGCGATCCTCACAGAGTTCATGAGAACTTCAATTCGACAGAATCGTCCGGCGTATCCATCCCCGTCCTTGTCATCTATGAAAATTACCATGAAATCTGTCAGTGGGAATTTGAATGAACCACCGTGACCCGGCAATATCCACAGAGTCTCGTCCGTTCCATCCTTGAAAATTACCATGAAGTCCGTGCCGAGGAATTTGAATGAACCACCAATATCCTATCAGACTGAGCACTTTAACGACCGGCCAAAATCACTACCGTTGACTTTTCACTGTTTTTGACCGGCCCGTTAGAATAATAGAATACTTCTGGAGACTTTTTTTAAATTTTATTTATTATTAATTTTATTATTTTTTTTTACGCAAGCACTGTTGTAACAGAATATTAATACTTGCCACTCAGAGTCGTAGAGCTGAGTGGGAAGCAGAAGAGGTGAAATGAAAGAGGCCCGGTATCAAGAGAGATGATACAAAAAGAAAAAACATGAAGTGTAAAAAAAAAAAAAAAAAAAAAAAAAAGCATTCGCAGTTTAAGGTCATGCTGAGACCTGATGCAGATCAACGTCATGCCGATGACATTTTTGTTCTCTTGACTCATAGCACAATCACTGCTGTATAACGAACGTTAGACCATATTAATACAATAAATTAATTCGGTGGACATATGTAATGCGTGTCGTTAGAGCCATTACGTGTGTCCGGCCTAATACGTTCCCGCTCTTTGCCTTGGCGCGTTCTTCTAATAAAGTTTAACTTGCAGACGATCTACTCAGCTTATATTTGACTCCGGTTTAGTACAGTAGTCTAACAGGTTATGAAGCCTTGAAGCGTGATAGTAAAGCCTGATAAACTTTATTCACTTATTCCATTTTCCAGCGTTTTTCGTGGTGTGTGGAAGGCTACCACAGAAAAAATGAACTGGTGACGTCTGGAAGGCTGTCACCAAATCAGGTAAACTGTTGGAACGTGCGGAAGGATGCCAACAAACACCTGGGGTGGAACGTGCGGAAGGCTGCCACCTAATTTTAATCGAACTGTTCAATAAGAACAAATACTTCCTAATCTAGCTTCACTAGAAATAGTAAAAGCAAATCCGGTAGTCGAGGTTTCTCTTACCTTCCGCCCTTTGAAACGCTAATATGGCATCTAATAACTCTGACTTAGTCAAAATGAGGCTGAAAACGCCTAAGTATGATCATGGGAAAGAATGGGAGCTGTGGGAATACACCTTTATATCTATAATAGGTGTCACGCACCCAGAAATTCTATCATTAATACCAGGTTTCCAGACTCATGCCTTAGCCAAGCCACTATCTATCTACATCCCCCCTGATTCTCCTATCAGCCCATCCTTTAAATCACCTAAAGGAGAGGAAGAAGAAGGAACAGGGGAACAAGAAGAAGCAGCAGCTAAGGTTAAGAAAGAGGAGAGAGATGCTTCTGCTGAACCGCCAACCATCATACCTACTGATCAAAAATCTAAGATGCCAATGGCAGCTGAGAGGACCAAGCCCCAGCCGCTATTTGCATTAAGATTCAGCGAGCATTATTGTGAGCGAGAGAAAAAAGAAAAGAAAGCAAGATTGAATAGGCTCCTCTATGCTTTCTTACTTCAATCTTGCGCTCATGACAGGAAAGTGATGGCAATTATGAAACAGGGGGGAACCGATGGGGTAGCCTGCTTCTTGGCCCTCAAGAAACATTATGGGGGCCTTGACCTCATAAAGTTTGAAGAGGACCAAGAAGCAGTCTATCATTCGTACCCAAAGGAACCCAGTGAGGTAAGTGCGTGGTTAGCTAACTACACTACTCTTTTGAAGAAGCAAGAAAAGCTGATGGGTGTGATTCCTGAGATCATGAAGACGGATGTGATCATGAGAAGCTTAAACACATGCAACCTTTCAAAAGGTACCATCAGAATACCTGGCAAGCTTTGCTACCTGATCAGAGACCTAACCTTGAAGAGTTTCTAAAAGTAATAGAACAACTGGCTCAAGGCCATGTGTCTCAGGGCAAATTACGTAAGCTATAAGGTTCCGGAAGTTCGAAGTCTGACCCTATCACTATCAACTTGGTAGGGGCAACTAAGAACAGAAGGAACCCCAAACTACCTCAGACAGGAGCTAGTATTCAGAAAGGGGGAGAGGAAGGCGTGTGTTAGAACTGCCTCTCCCCCGACCATAGGATTGCCTTTTGTCTTGTCAAATGTCAATTAACTGACTGTCCTAAAGATGGACATGGCATTGAAAAATAAATAAACGTTCGCACTTTTCAAGTACACTATACACTATCTGAGCTGATTTCTACTTTGCTACGAAGCAGGGCCGCTAGAAGTTTTTTCAATTTTTTTTTAGCTTCATACATATGAACTGAAGGCCTGCAAGAGCTTTTAGGTGTCACACAAGTTTTGAGTGATAACGAGCGGTCGAAAGTTGTTGTCAGTTCGCGGCGCCGTGAACCGCTTGGCGGCGGTTTACACTATTTGAAAAAATTTGTTTTCTTCACAAAGCATGTAAAAAACGATAGATCTATGCAGGACTATGACGTCCGACATCACACTTGCGATTTTCTCAAGTTTGGTAACTTGACGGCGTGTGTTTTTTGGTGTCTTTGGCATTTCGCGGCGTCCACCTGCCGCGATTTTTTTTTTGAATTCACGCTACCTATCATAGATACTGCATCCGGGCTCCTTCCTAATGCTTTACTCGTGATATATACAGTGTGTCCAGTACAAATTTATGACAAACGTGCGTGCACCTTCACAATTTTATACAAACCTTTACCTTCTTCAATGCAGCTGTCGCTGTGTTCCTTGCTTGGGTTAGTTCAGCCTGCTGACCATAACAAGCACAGATGATTACTTGAAAACACTTCAAATACATGCATAAATGATGTTTCGTTTGAGGCTGGATGGCGGCAGGCTCACCAGGTTCTCTCCCGGCAGACTTAGTTCACGGCGTTCACAGCGTTCGCGGCGGGCTGGGTATCTACGACAGAAACCTTCTGCACAACCCGCAGGCCTGCTCTTCTAAATAATAAACTTGGATCCGGTTTGGTTTAGCGATTTAGACCTACATCAATGGCTACTACTTAATCGACCGCAGCTTGGCACACGTTCAGCCATCCCTTCCCCATTCACGGCGGTTGCGGCAGCTGTCGATGTGTTCCTTGCTTGGGTTAATTCAGCCTGCTGACCATGACAAGCACAGATAATTACTTGAAAACACTTCGAGTACATGCATAAATGATGTTTCGTTTGAGGCTGGATGGCGGCAGGCTCACCAGGTTCTCTCCCGGTAGACTCAGTTCACGGCGTTCACAGCGTTCGCGGCGGGCTGGGTATCTACGACTCAGAAACTTTCTGCACAACCCGCAGGCCTGCTCTTCTAAATAATAAACTTGGATCCGGTTTGGTTTAGCAATTTAGACCTACATCAATGGCTACTACTTAATCGACCGCAGCTTGGCACACGTTCAGCCATCCCTTCCTCATTCATGGCGGTTGCGGCAGCTGTCGATGTGTTCCTTGCTTGGGTTAATTCAGCCTGCTGACCATGACAAGCACAGATAATTACTTGAAAACACTTCGAATACATGCATAAATGATATTTCGTTTGAGGCTGGATGGCGGCAGGCTCACCAGGTTCTCTCCCGGCAGACTTAGCCGCAGCCGCCGCGAAGCGCAGCGAAGTCATTCGGTTCTGCCGCGACTAGCAAGGCTGTCTGGCAGGTCTTCGAGCACGTGTATCTGCATGAACATGAGTCATATTTGTTTGAAATAATTTGCGAGCTTATCAGTTCTCTCCCTGCATACTTAGTTCACGGCGTTCGCGGCGGGCTGGGTATCTACGACTCAGAAACTTTCTGCATAACCCGCAGGCCTGCTCTTCTAAAGAACAAACTTGGATCCGGTTTGGTTTAGCGATTTAGACCTACATTATGCAATTTTGTCACAACAACTTTAACGCCGCGCATCCAAGACATACATTTTTGTTGCATCTTGGCACGTGCTACCTACTTTTGGTGTGCTTCATAATTCTTTAAAAGTAATATAAAAAACTTCTTAAATCCAATGATATTAAGACTGCATCCGTCAAGTCGGAGTGAGCCTGAAGGAGAGGCTAGATAGATTATTTCACTAGCACTGAATTTCCAATTGCAAGAAGGAAGCTAAGACTTGTTGCGTAATCTTTATTAAACACAAGTTTCCCAAATTGATTTCGAACCACAAGAAATACATACATATGTTTTTTATTTCAGTACTCATCGCTGGTAAATTTTAAGCGGAAGAACATTATAGTGAGACTCATGGTGGCGGCAGTTACTTATAGGATGGTTATTTTATAAAAGCAACGGATCCCAAACTTGAATATCATTCATTCATCGCCCTCGCTCTTATCGTCGCTATCACTGCCTTCATAAACCCAATTTTCATCTTCACCCTCGGATGGTTGCTCTTCTTGGTCCAACGTCAGTATTCTCCGAGCGGGTGCTACGGGAAGATCTCCGCAAAGACGCCGATGCAAACGCAGGCGCAGCTGTCGGTTGCTGCGCGCTTGCCATGGTCAACTCCATTCTGAAAAGGTATGTATATAAATGTATGTATGTGTGAATGTATGTATTGATGTATATATGTATGTATAAACATATTAATGTATTAATGATTTAATGTATGTATTAATTTATCAATGTATTTATTGACAGATACGTAGTAAAATTAATGATGACCCTGATGCAAGGCTTTCTGCAGACTGCAGAAAGACATTTGCTACCCCTGAACCTGCTTGCGTTTTTTTTTCTGCCACCGGTACTAAGACGCATGCGTTTCTGACTGAGTCTGGCAGCTGCGGGCTCACCCGGCGAGGACCCTGCCGCGACTGCGACAGCTGCAGACACGTTCGGTGAAATAGCGGACACTGGCGCGATCGCTGCAGGTGCCGCCAGCGCCGCAATAGCACGTTTCCGAGGGACAACTGCAGACACACCTGGCGAGGACCCTACCACGACCATGTCAGCTGCAAGCACACTTGACGAGGATGATGCAGCAATCGCCGTGCGCGTTGCAGGTGCCGGCGCAGAAGAAGCAATTTCCCCAGGAACAGCTGGAGGCACATCTAAAATAGGGTTTGCCTCGACCATAGCAGCTGCAGGTACACTTGACGAGGGACCTGCCGCGAACGCCGCCGCGAGCGCTGCAGGCGCTGGCGCAGCAGAAGCTCCATTCACTCCATCCGCGGATGTGGAGGCAGAGGCAGGTAATGGACGTTGGCCATCTTTCTTCCAAGCATTAATGAGACTTTGTGCGAGCGCAGACTTAGACCCACTTTTAGACAGTCCGAGTTGATTGCACAATGCTTTCAGTTCTGCTGCAGAGCAGGCGGCAGTCATTGCTTCGACGGTTGGTAGTTGCGGGCCATCGAGTAGCTGCTGCGGAGTCACCTGGGACTTGCGGGGCTTCCGCCCCCCTTTTTTGT
>WBZZ01002824.1:27500-42500 GCA_019918135.1 Paulinella micropora
AATTTCGGCATTTCCTCCTTCAGGACAAAACCCTGACGCAATTACTGACCATTTATCACTTAGGCTCAATACTTGCACTGCACTGGTGCCCTTGCAGTAGAGCATCTTCCTTGTCCCAACAATACAAACTCCAACTTTACTCTCTTTCTGGCATTTCCTTGTTCAGGTCCAGGTCGGATTCCCAGGTCTGTTACACCTTAGGTCGAGGTGGGCCCTTTGGTCGAGGTCGGCTGCACCCTGTTCCCTGGGCAGTTCGCCCAGATTTACTCCCTTCCGCCCCAAACTTTCACCACAACTTTACACCCACCCACACTTCCCACCACACACTTCCCACCACACACTTCCCACCACACGTAACACCCATACCCACCCGCCACGACATCTCCTGACTTAGGTCGAGGTCTGCGCTTAGGTCGAGGTCGGCTACACCCTGTTTCCAGTGCAGCTCGCCCACACTTGCTCCCTCCCGCCCCAAACTTGCAGCACGACTTCTTCCACACACTTCCCACCACACGTAACATTCACCAGGACATCTCCTGACTTAGGTCGAGGTAGGCGCTTAGGCCGAGGTCGGCTGCACCCTGTTTCCAGTACAGCTCGCCCAGACTTGCTCCCTCCTGCCCCTAACTTTCACCACGACTTCTCCCCCACACTTCCCACCACACGTTACACCCACCACGGTATCTCCTGACTTAGGTCGAGGTAGGCGCTTAGGTACAGGTCGCCTGCACCCTGTTTCCAGTACAGCTCGCCCAGACTTGCTCCCTCCCGCCCTAACTTTCACCACTACTTCTCCCCCACACTTCCCACCACACGGAACATTCACCACGACATCTCCTGACTTAGGTCGAGGTAGGCGCTTAGGTACAGGTCGCGTACACCCTGTTTCCAGTACAGCTCGCCCAGACTTGCTCCCTCCCGCCCCAAACTTGCACCACGACTTCTCCCCCACACTTCCCACCACACGTAACACCCGCCACGACATCTCCTGACTTAGGTCGAGGTGGGCGCTTAGGCACAGGTCGCGTACACCCTGTTTCCAGGACAGCTCGCCCAGACTTGCTCCTTCCCGCCCCTAACTTTGACCCGTACTTCTCCCCCACACTTCCCACCACACGTTACACCCACCACGACATCTCCTGCCTTAGGTCGAGGTCGGCGCTTAGGTCGAGGTCGCGTACACCCTGTTTCCAGTACAGCCCGCAGTTCGCCCAGAATTTTAGCTCCCGTGTGCGACCTCCACAACAAGTTACAACGTCATGCTTGTTATGTCCAAACACCAACTTCCATGAATAACAGGAACCATGAAAAATTTCTGCATTTCCTGATTTTAGGACAAAAGCCTAACGCAATTACTTACCATTTAGCCCTTGCGGCTACTATTTGCACTGCCACTGTGACCATGGAGGAGTAGAACCTGTTCCCTGCCAAAAATGTACCAACACCAACTTTACCCACTTTTTGGCATTTCTTCGTTCCGGACATAACCCTAACGCAATTACTGCGTATTTCTCCCTTGCAACCAATATTTGCACTGCCACTCTGACTATGGAGGAGTAGAACCTGTTCCCTGTCTAACATTAACCAACACCGAATTTACCCACTTTTTGGCATTTCTCCGTCCAGGACAAAAACCTAACGCAATTACTGCGCTTTTCTTCCTTGCTGCTAATACTTGCACCGCCACTATGACCTTGGACGAGTTCAACCTGTTCCCTGTCTAACATTGACCAACACCAACTTCACTCACTTTTTGGCATTTCACTGTTGTGTGGCCCCAGAGGCTGCAATTACGCACAACTTCACTAAGAAAATATTTGTCACTAGCCGGGATACAGTATATCTGAAGTATTAAACAAAGTACATGCAAAACATATTTAAAATTGACATTCCTCTCTTGGTACACTGGAAGGGATACAGTAAATCGGAAGTATTAAACAAAGTAAATGCAAAACCTATTTATAACTTATATTCTTGTGTCGGTGATGCAAATTTACTGTGTACATGAACATTCGCAAGCGTCCTTCCTGGTGAATTTGCGGCGTTCGCGCGTCGAGCGTCTTCCGGGACTCTGCTTCATGGAACGAGGAGTGTCCATCGTGAGGAAACAGAGGAAGATTCATAATAATAGGACGGAGATGAGAAAACGTATCCTTCTCAGGTATCGGAAACGATAGTTTCTTTGAACGAAAAAAAAAAGGCAAGATGGAGAGTCACCCTTGGACAGTAAGCAGGTATTTTCTCATGCCCTTTTTCCCGTCATGGAAGCGAGTGTTCATGGTACACTTGGTGTCCTGGTAGAATATGATGGTCGTGATACCGGGTCTATGCATCCACCTGAATCTCGGTCTGGCGGACGGGACTGGATTTCCTGACCTCGGCGTAGTACAAGAGGACGTATCCTTGAACGTTTTGGTTTAATAAAATAACTTTGTCCATATTAATCTAATTTTATGCGTGTTACTGTTACTTATGCATGTTCGTAATTACTTGCACAAAGAAGAAGCCGTTGTTGTCGTCGCCGAGCCCGGCCATGGCCGAATTAGCCACGTTGGGCGTGGCGGGGAACAGCGCTTTGAAGCGGCAGATGACCCCTTGCCCCGCGCGGTACTTGCAGCGCCTGAGCGTCTCGGCCTGCGCGGCGCCGCTGAGCGACAACAGGCCGGCGGCGGTGGTCACGGAGCCAGAGGTCGCGAACTTGCGCGGGTTCAGTGTGCCGGTGTAGGGAAAGTCTCCTGCACTAGCGGGGTAGACTCCGCGACCTTGTGCTCGCCAAAGGCAGTGACCATGCTAGGCAGGCTTGGTCTCGACCACATCCTCCAGGCGCAGGCGCTTGGTTCCACTCAGCGTCAGGCTCATTAATTTTTTTTCTCGCGCCTTTCTGTTTAAGAAAACTGGCGTGCCAAGAAAAAAAATGAATGAGTTCCCTGTACAGCCTGAGCGAACTGAACCTGCTGGTCCGCAGCAAGGACCGCGACCGGGTGCAGGGCCCGGGCGATTCGGCCGAGTTCCGCTTGCCCTTACAGGAAGCGATCGAAGGCAAATACCGCCTGATCTGGGCCAGGTGCCGAACGCCTGCTTCAACGTCAACTCCAAGAACAACAAGCTCTACCTGACCAGCACGGCCACAGGCGATGTGACGATCACGATTCCCAGCCAGAACTATACAGGTCTCTATTCTTCTAGTTTCTTTTGTCCGCTAATAGCACGGCGTTCAATGCAGGGGAGACTTTGGCCGACACGCTGCAGTCGCTGCTGATCAACGAGGGCTACGTCCAGCCGGGCCAGACCATCGGCATCGCGTACCTCGACACGCACCTTAAGCTGCAGTTTACGCTGAGCGCGGCCGCCGAGTTCAAGATCTAATGCCGGCATTCCAACAGCGACAGCGCGCACGCGGTGCTCGGCTTCAAGACCTCGGCCCAGGACGCGGAGACCTGGCTGCCATCGGGACAGACCAGGATCTTGCTGAACGTGGTAGCCTTGGGCCTGCCGACCTCGCTGGGCATACAGATCAAGGAATGTTCGACGCTGGCCTACTCATTCGGCGGCTTCCACGAGGTCTGGGACTGCAGTTCGGTTACGCGTGGCCCCAAGTACCACTCTGCCATCCTAATCATTCCTTTCTCAGCGTCGTCAGGGGGTATCAATCGTCTGCGCAGGATAGGCGCGACCAGTACATGTTTTTCCGGAGCAAGACCAAGTACCTCAACGTCCGGGACGCGCGACAAGATCGACCTCAACGGGGCAGACTGGGAAATGCTGCTGAGCAAGTCGTAAGGAATTTTTTTTAATATTGTGGGCAGTGTATTTCAAGAAAACTCGTGATGTCAAAGGGCAACGGAGTGAAAAGATCGGCAGCAAGAGCCTCGAGGAGGGCCGCGAGCAGCAGCAGCAGCAGCAGTAGTAGCAGCAGCAGCAGCAGCGTGCCACCGCGAGCGCCGCGGCAGGCACGAGCACCAGCACCAGCGGCAGAGGCAGCGGCAGCACCGGTCGAGCAGCACCACCACGACCCGGTCGAGTACACGCGCTATCTGCTGGCCCTGACCAAGAAGAAGAAGAACGGCGCGAGCTCCGGTGTGCCGGCGTTCAAGCCGGAAGCGGCCAGGCGAAAGAAGAAGAAGACGACGACGAAAATTTAAATCTTGTCACAAACTTCTTTTAATGAAAAAAGGATGGAGGAGAAAGTCGTGGTGCCACGGGAGGACTCGCATGACTCAGATGACTCGGACGTAAAGCGAGAGGAGGAAAAATGATCTTCGAGGCACGAGCACTATTTTGCCAGCGTGGTGGACGAATGCGCCCTGCACGCGCGCCTTAACAACTCTGCTGGCTATTTTTACTACAATAAGTTCCTGGTCTTCGGGCTGCTGGCTACTATCGTGCCGGCGATCTGCTCCGTTATCATCGGCAACTTCGGCTTCAAGGCGTGCGAAGTGGGTGTCTGTCACATGCTTGATCCTAGTAGTTATCATCTCCGGCATCAACAGCTTTTTCAACTTTGGGCAAAAGGCGGAGCGCCACTTCTCTTGTGAGATCCTTTTTGAAATGGTTAAAACGAGCTTTCAATCGAGATGGCCAAGAAGAGACTCTTTAGGCTGGCGGCGGATGTGTTGTTGGTTAAAATCACGATGGCTCTGGAGAAAGTGCGTTAGAACGAGCAGGTCATACCGGGCCCGGTGTTGTGGGCGCACCGTCTGGACCGCGAGAAGCTGGCCAAAGCGCGCGCGCAGATGGTCACGAGCGGCGACCCGGTCAGGATTCACAGGGGCACGCCCATGACGCTGGGCCGCCACTTGATCCAGATGCCTACATGACCGTGCAGACCTTGGGACACAACTCGCAGCAGTTGGAAGCGAGGGCGGCTTTCACGAGCTCCCAGATCACGTCGACCACGGGCGGGATCAGCTTGTCCACGTTGTCGTCGGGACAGAGATCGACGAGCACGGAAACGAGGATCTGCTTCTTCTCTTCGCCAGTATGATTAGTATAGCTGCGGCACTGACTGCCAGCTGAAATCGCTGTAGCTGCGCTCGAGCTCGAGTGCGAGCTCGTGCGAGGTTACGGTGATGGACTCTTGCAACGAGGGCTTCAGCCGTTGTTCGGTCTTACGTCTTTGCAACATGATTTGTTCTTTGTTCTGTTGTGCCGATAAGAAAAAAAATATATCCTCTTTCCCCTTTATTATTAAAAGGGAGTGAATGGCCTTGCTGAAGCTGGACAACCGGCAGCTGAACGAATGGACACTGAAGAAAAAGTGCTCGTGCCGGAAGAATCGCGATTTTGTCGCTTCCCGATACGGCGTCCGGACCTGTATTCATTTTATGAAGCTTCCCTGCGCTCGTTCTGGACAGCAGATGAGCTAGATTTGAGCAGGAAACAGGCCGATTTCAAGAAATTGAGTGCGGACGAGCAGCATTTTATTAAGATGGTGCTGGGCTTTTTTGCCTCGAGCGACTGCATCATCCAAGAGAACCTGGCCGCCAATTTTTTGGCCGAAGTGCAGTTCAGCGAAGCTAGACT
This sequence comes from Paulinella micropora, assembly GCA_019918135.1. Taxonomy (NCBI): domain Eukaryota; phylum Cercozoa; class Imbricatea; order Euglyphida; family Paulinellidae; genus Paulinella; species Paulinella micropora. Next base: position 33,024 of record WBZZ01002824.1, read on the forward strand.
TTTTTTCTCTTACCAGATCTTTAACGAGGCCGAACACTCGCGGACCTACAGCCTGTTGATCGATACGATCATCAGCGACCAGCAAGAGAAGGACAAGCTGTTCAATGCGATCACGCAGATCCCGACCGTCGCCCAAAAAGTAAAGTGGGCGCTACAGTGGCCCGGTCTTCGTTTGCCGAGCGGTTGGTGGCGTTCGCTTGCGCTGAGCTTGTCCAGTTCGCCTCTTCTTTCGCCTCCATCTTTTGGCTGAAACAAAAGCACCCGGGCGTGCTGCAAGGCCTGTGCACCTCGAACAAGTTTATTGCTCGAGACGAGACACAGCACTACCTGTTCGCGTGCCACTTGTACAAGCACCACGTGTCGAACAAGTTGCAGGCGTCGCGCGTTTTCCAGATCGTGGCGGGCTGTATCGAGGTTGAACGGAGGTTCATCAGCGAGTCCCTGAAGGTGGCTCTGTTGGGCCTGAACGCCACGCTGATGGAGCGGTACGTGGAGTGTGTGGCAGACGGATTGCTACAGAACTTGGGCCTGAGCGAAAAGCTGTACGGAGTGGCCAAGTGCCATTTGCCCTTCATGGAGCAGCTAGGTGTGGTAGGCAAAACAAACTTTTTTGAGAAACGAGTGAGTGAGCACGCGCGGGCGCCTGCCAAGGAGCCGGGATGGGGCTTAGACCAGGACTTCTAGCCATTGATGGTGTCGGGCAATGCCATCTCCACGACAGTCTCTTCTAGTGCAATTTCAGCCTCGACTGCCGCGTGGGCGGCAGACTCGGCGGCCGCCTCCGCCTCCTCCTCTCGTTTGATCAATTGCTTAATCTGCAGGCGCGTCTCCCTGCAACCACAGACCTTTTCACAGAGCGCGATCTGCAGCTGTAACTTCTCTCATTCTACGGCCAGGATGCGGCGGCGGGCCAGGCAGGCGGCCAGCTCGTTCTCGTTCTCAGCTAGTGCTTGTCGCAAAGCGTCCATTCTTATAATTAAAAAATACAGACTCGAAAGAAAAAAAAATCAGCCCGGGATCTCAGTAATGGTCACTCTGCATCTTTCATAATTAGCAGTCCCGCCAATAACAATGCTCCAGCTGACAGCGCCTTGTGTATCGCAGTAAGCTTCGAACCAGATATATTCGCCTGCTGCTACTTCCATGATACCTGACAGGCTGAGGGACATGTACCGCCCGTTGCCGTAGAGCCCGTGGGCGCCCCCTGTTACCTGAAAATTGCGTTCTGTCCCTTGTATACAGGTGCTTGATGCGGGTCTGCATTCCTTTCGACCCAGACATCGTAATAGGCGCCACTGGTCTGCGGGTTGTTGGTAGCCGCCGCTGAGGTGATAAACTTGAACGAAGCAGTGATCAGCCACTTCCTGTGCATGCCGGACGTGTTCTGCCAGGTCGTAAAGATGTTGGCATTGCTTACGGTGATGTTGCCGTATATGGGCGCCAGCCTCACTACGCAGTCGACTGGGATCTTCCTGCTAGTTCCGCTATTAACAGAGACTGTCGTGTCACTCGTCAGCCAGTGGCCGCGGTCCCAGGTACCCAGCTCGAGCTCACCGAGGTCGTTGATCTGCACCACGCGATCCGTGCCGGCGGAGGGCAGCGCGGTCAGCAGCTTCATTGTGTTTTTACCGCTTGTGAGCGTATCCACGCCCGTGAGGCCCATGGCAGTGACCGACACGCCCTCGGACTCAATGACAGGCGCAAAGGTCCCCACGCTGGCAACGGCACTCGAGTGTACCGAAGTGACATAAACCTGTGGTAGTAATAGAACGCAGTCGAAGCGGGCGCGCTCGAGTTCAGGGTCTGTAACGTCGAGGTAAAAGAGAAGTTACCGGACCAGACCAGTGTCCAGGTACTGCCATTGTCCGACCCCACCAACGAGAAGCTTTTGGTTGAGCTACTAACAGTAAATGTATTAGTTAACGCGAAGCTCAGGATTCTGTAGCGGCGCCGCTTGTGCTCGAGCGTAAAGTATTCGCCGTACACGTTGCTGCAGCCTACGTTGGTAACGGCGTTGTTTGTCGTGTTAATACTCCCGTCCCCGTTGTAGTTGCCGAGGCTACTCCAACCAATGGCATTGGCAGCGATACCATCGAAAACTCTCCAGCTCTCTTGGCTTGCAACTGCGGAAGAGTGGCTGACCACCCAGTTAATGTCTGTGGTAGGCGTATAGGCCGACATGGAAGTCCAGGTCGGCAGCGCCACCGAGGCAGAAGTCACGACCGTGGTGGAAGTGCTCTGGGGCACCATCTGTCCTGCAGAAGTCAGGCTCAGAACGGCAGTCTGGGCTGGCGCGGATGCTAACTGGTTGAATAACGAGCTGGCCGCCCCTGTCGCTAGCTTGCCGCTGGAATCAAGAGTCACTAATACAGTGCTACCAGGCAGGGCGGTCGGTAGCCTGATCGAAGAAGAGCCAGAAGCTGCGGCTGAAAGCGTGCTGGTGCCTCCCGCCCCGTTGAGTGACAGCGAGCTGGCCGCTCCTGTCGCGAGCTGGCCTCCCGAGTCCACTGTCACTAGCGAAGTGCTACCAGGCAGCGAACTCAGCGTCTTTAGCGACGAAGCACCCAGCGCTCCGGCCGGGGTAAGCGACACCAGCAACGTCGCAGCGGGAGTCCGCATTGATTGTCAGCGTGGTCAGGAAGCCTGTGTTGGTCGCGGTGCTGGCAGCGAAAGTAAGCGAGGCAGATTCTGGTACGAACGTCGGCACAAGGCCGCCGATCTGGCAGCTGGAAGTCAGCGTGTGGTACTTGTAGACACTGTTGCCAGCAGAAGGAGTCAGCGTGTTCAGCGTGTAAGGGCCCCCCGCCAGGCAGGTAAAGCGGTTCAGGTCGACATAGGTCGTGTCGTCATCGAAGCCCTGAAGCAACACTTGCTTGGGCGACAGATTGTTGCTGAGGTTAGGCGCATTCCACAGTGCAATAGACGACAGGCGGTGCCTGCGCGGATTGGAGAGCTTAACCCAAGCGCTACCTACGCCGTTGGTATGGGTGTTAATGCCAGAGTCCCAGAAATAAAACGATCCGAAGTTCTGCACAATTCTGTCTACCCAGTAGCTGGAGTTGGCGTTCGAGGAAGAAGACGACAGGGTCCACGAATTTGCAGTCGCCAAGGTGCTCGAAACGATTGTCCAGCTGCAGTAGGCGGTCGGCCAGACCGGTCCTGTCACTTCGGTAGTTGATTGTTGTGTATGGCCGAGCTGGCCGCTGGCGCCGATTGTCACTATCGACGTGCTGCTTTGCAGTGTAGCATGCAGTCTGAGCGAAGAAGAGCCAGAATTTGGAGCGGAGAGCGTGCTGTCGCCGCCTGCCCCCGTCAGCTTGAGCGTCGATGAGTTCACGAGGTTAGCAAGCGAGGTCCCGTGTGGGTTGTTGGTAGCGCCTGTATGCGCAGTGAGTGACGCAGAGGTCACGGCGGGCCCTCATACAATGTTGCTCACGGAGGTCCCGTGTGGGTTGTTGGTAGCACCTGTATGTGCCGCGAGCGACGCATAGGTCGGAGCGGGACCTCCGACAATGTTGCTCACGGAGGTCCCGTGTGGGTCGTTGGTAGCGCCTGTATGCGCAGTGAGCGACGCAGAGGTCGCGGCGGGACCTCCTTAGTAACAAAATTGCTCACGGAGGTCCCGCGTTGGCTGTTGGTATCACCTGTATGTGCCGTGAGTGACGCAGAGGTCGCGGCGGGCCCTCCTAAATATTGCTCACGGAGGTCCAGTGCGGGTTGTTGGTAGCGCCTGTATGGGCCGTGAGTGACGCAGAAGTCGCGGCGGGACCTCCTACAATGTTGCTCACGGAGGTCCCGTGCGGGTTGTTGGTAGCGCCTGTATGCGCAGTGAGCGACGCAGAGGTCGCGGCGGGACCTACAATGTTACTCACGGAGGTCCCGTGCGGGTTGTTGGTAGCAGTCAAATGGCTGCTTAGGCCCAGCACGCCGTCTGGATCAACCGTCACCAACTGCGCGGTCGAGGCGGGCAAAGTGTCTGGCAGCCTCGCGAGAGTGTCTGGGATCGTTGTGACCGTAAAGTCGGTGTCCATGAGCACGATTGCACCATTGCCGCTAGGAGGCAAAGATAGCTGCTTGAGCGTCCTCTCCTTGACCGCAAAGATCGAGCCGTCTGGGTCCATGGTCACGACACAGTCGTTTTGGGTATGCAGCACCGATGGGAGCCTCACCGCTCCTGCCAACTGGTGATCAACGTACGCCGTGGGTGCCAGCTGATAGGCAGCGGTAGGATAACTTGTGTTTTCGATGCAGCCTGCATTGTACAGCTGGTAGTCGAAGGCCAGGCTCCGCATGTACCAAACTCCCGCCCCGTTGTTTTTAGTGCAGATTACGCGCAAGTACCTGGCGTACTCGGCTGCAGTCGCTGGTGTGAATGTGCGCAGTCTGTCGCCTACAAAGGTCTGAGCGGTCTGGCTGTCCCAAGTGAACCATCGGCTGCCGTCCGCGCTATAAGCGATTATCCAGTCTCTGGGCGGAGTGATGGCGCCCGCGGTAAGCAGTGACTCTGGCGTGCTTGCCAAGATCAAGCTGGAGCCACGCGCCTACCACCGTGAGATTATCGACCACCGTCTCGATCATGCCAGTGTAGTTGTTGCCGCGGTAGCTGTCGGGAGCGGTTGTGCCCCACAAGGTCGAGAAGTCGCTGTCAAAAGCCAGGAAGGCCTGAGCGGAATTGCTGGAGGCCGAGGCCACAAAGGAGCCAGAGTTGCTAGACATCATCCCGGCCGGTTGGTTGACTTTGGCTTCGGTGTCCAGCGTCAAGGTAATCAGGTCAGCTACATCTACCAAGTGCGGGTTCCCGGACGTGGTCAGTCTGTGCGTAGTGTTGAGGGCTACCGCCTCGTTCGCAGCCACGCCGCCTGTTGCACATCTCACGCCCCCGTCACCGTCCGAAACAAGGACATCGCCGTTCTGTCCGTCGGCCGGCAGCACAAAATCGTCGGCCGCACTCTCGAGCCGACGGCGCTTGTAGGACCTCGCCACTTCCATTTTGCCACTTTGCTGATTTAATAGAACAAGAGAATAAGTTTTTTTTTATTATTCACAACATCTCGACCAGGAAATTGTCAACGAAGCGCATCCGCTCCTCCCAAGTGTCTCCGCCGGGGACGTCTCGCAAGGGGTTGATGCAGGCGCTGTCGCCATAGGGTCTGCAGACGAGCGATGCAAGATCCTTGGGATCGCCTCTTTTCCCTGTCCCTGACTAATACAGCTGGCCTTCGAAAAAGCAGGCGCCACAGGTAGGGCAAACAGCTAACATTATCGACGACCCTGTACCGCGCTTCAATGATAAAGCAGAGAAGAAAAAATCAGTGCAGAGCCAGACTCCTGCGAACGGCCAAGGGCGCCCACCTTCTCTTTTTTTCAGGAAGCGAAAATAATGCGGTGGTTCGTTTTTGGATTTGCGCCACTCACATAGTATAGATTAAATTTTCTGTTCAAGGTCAGAACTCACGGAACCCCTGCCACCCTCAGAACCAGCCTAGCTGAGAATCCCCAAAGTCTCAAGAAAAAAATACGCAGAAAAAATTTATCGGATTCTGCGGGTGCGGGAAAGGAAGCGACCACTGTCCACGCTCCATTTGTGATGAGGTACAAACATACATACATACATGCATACTTATTACATAAATAGGTACATACATACATACAATGTTACATACATACAATGCATACAAGGATAGTAAATTCAAAGGTACATACATACATACATACATACATACATACATACGTACGTACAAACAATAACAACGTTAGGCCTTTACCGTTGCCGGCACCATTGACGGGACCAGCATGGGGAGCCGAAGAACCAGCGCCAACCGCTTCGACTGCAGGTCATTGCTTACATACATACATACATACATACATACATACATACATACATACACGATGCTTATATATGTAACAATGTTACATACATACATACATAGCTACATACATACATATAATTTACGTGTATGCCGCAAGCGCCGCGAAGATGCCGCGAAGATGCCGTGAGCCATTAATTGCACATGCATACATGCACATGCTCATTGTAGGTGGCGGCGGGTAAGAAGGCCCAGCGACAGCATCGAAAGGCACCCAAGGTCGCTCGTCGCCCATCTCTCTCTCTCTCTCTCTCTCTCTCTCTCTCTCTCTCTCTCTCTCTCATGTACAGGTTCTCATGTACAGATTGGCCCTAGTGTAGCTCTCATGTATCCGTCGCACATTATTGTACAGGTTGGCCCTAGCACCTCGGCAAGCGGTGCTTCTGGAATGTCTTCCGAAATGGAAAAGACATTGCAGACAATTCAAGCCGCTAAGGTGATTCCTTGTCCTTGTCTTTCACACACACACACATTCACGCACTCTCTCTCTCTCTCTCTCTCTCTCTCTCTCTCTCACACACACACACACACACAAGTGTTTTTCTCAAGTCGCTCTGCGTCACAGTCGTACTGTCCGTCTGTGTTTTGTTATACTCTGCAGAAGCGCCCTATCGCGCAGATATCGGAGGTGCCCGTGCCCCGCCCGAAGCCCGATTTGGATGGCAAGCATCCAATTGCAAACATGGTCCACACACGTGTGTGGACATACCATTTGTTGCGCGCATCGGCTTGAAGACAAGGGTATGCTGAACGTGTTTGTTTCCTTGCCCAGAAGGACACACGGGCATACCATCTGTTGCGCTCATAGCCGATGAGCGCAACAGATGGTATGCCCGTGTGTCCTTCTGGGGTGTGTTGAACGTGTTAGAACGGCGACGACGGTTCTTGGGCCGCGATATTTGGCAGGAGTTCCAGGGGCGACGCTGGCAGCAAGGTATTATAGATAATACCATTTTGAAATGTGTATAAATACATCATCCTGCAGAAGCGCCCTATCGCGCAGATATCGGAGGTGACGGTGGGCACGGGGCGCCGCCCTGTGTCGGTATGTATGATATAGTACTAATGTAAGTTACGTATGTATGTATGTAAAAATTGTATGTGGTGTTAGGAGGACGACGACTATTCGGACATGCCCGCCCTCGGGAGCTCAGAGTACGAATTGAGCGACTCTGCGTCCAGCTGCGACGAGGTTGCAGTACATACATACATAGCATTACATACATAGTATGTATGTAATACATACATACATACATACATACATATATATACATACATATATACAATGATCTATACATACATACATACATACATACATAATATAATATACCATTATTACTAATACTATGCTTACTTTTACTTACGCACCCGCCTAGCCACACACTTACCTTCCAGGAAGTGCAGAGGGAGCGCTATGACGATGACGGTATCGGCAAGCATCGCCGCCGTCGCGGCCGTGGTCACGATGGCGCCGGCAATGGCGGTGATGGTGTCGGCAAGCGTCGCCGTCGTCGCGGCAAGCGTGGCGGCGGTCGCGGCAAGCGTGGCGGCGGTCGCGGCAAGCATGGCGGCTGTGAGTGACCAGGGCGTTGGCGGCAATGGCGGTGGCAGTCGCGCCGATCTCCAATTTGTTGCTGTAGCGGCAGCAGTTGCGACGGCGACGGCAGCAAAGCCCATAAAGGAGGTGGAGGGGGGTGGAAGGAGGAGGGGAAATGAAGGTGGACAAGAAGGTGGAGAAGGAGGAGACAAAGCAGGACAAGGAGAAAGAGCAGGAGAAGGAGCATGGCGGCGGTGAATGCGGTGACCAGGGCGTTGGCGGTGATGGCGGTGGCAGTCGCGCCGATCTCCAATTTGTTGCTGTAGCGGCAGCAGTTGCGACGGCGACGGCAGCAAAGCCCATAAAGGAGGTGGAGGGGGGGGTGGAAGGAGGAGGAGGAAATGAAGGTGGACAAGGAGGTGGAGAAGGAGGAGACAAAGCAGGACAAGGAGAAGGAGCAGGAGAAGGAGCAGGAAAAGGAGCAGGAAAAGGAGCAGGAAAAGGAGCAGGAAAAGGAGCAGGAAAAGGAGCAGGAGAAGGAGCAGGAGAAGGAGCAGGAAGTCTTAGAGCAGAAGGAGGAGAAGGAGCAGGAGAAGGAGCAGGAAGAGCAGAAGGAGGAGTTAGAGGAGGTAGATCAAGAGGAGGTAGAGGAGGCAGAGGAGGTAGAGGAGTTGGAAAAGGAGGAGGGGGTGGAGAAGAAGGAGATGGAGAAGGAGGAGGAGATGGAGGAGGAGGAGGAAGAGGAGGAGGTGGAGCAGCAGCAGGAGGAAGTGGGGGAGGAGGAGGAGGTGGAGGAGGTGGAGGAGGTGGAGGAGGTAGAGAAGGAGGAGGAGATGGAGGAGGAGGAGGAGGAGGAGGAGGAGGTGGAGCAGCAGCAGGAGGAGGGGGAGGAGGAGGAGGAGGAGGCTGAGAAGGAGGCGGAGGAGTTGAGGGAGGATGAGGTGGACGAGGTGGACAAGGTGGAAGAGGTGGACGAGATGAATTCGAAGGAGGAGAAGGAGGAGGAGGAGGAGGAGGAGCACATTCTTCCCCGCTTCCGAGAGGTCGTCCATTCGTTTTCCTATCTAGCTACCTACATACTTACGTACCTACATCTATCGACTTACGTTATCTACGATTGAATAATAATATCCATACATATACCTGTCTTGCCTATGTACATCATACCTTGTCCAGGTTGTCCGCGCTCCTTCGCTGAAAGACTCCATGGATGAAGGGTACCGTCGCATCGATCGTTGGAGCAAGCAACGGGTGCTATGGGCTGGGCGCACACATGTGGAGCTTAACAAGCACCACGACCACATGGTAATATTTTGCACCATTCATGCATGCTTGGAACTCATGTACGTAATAAATGCATGTATGCATGCATGTATGTAGGTTGTCATCATACATGACAGCAAGTACACCTCATACCAGAATGGGGCCGACAAAGCGATAGGGTAATACCTCCTAAGACCTTCCTTCCTACCTACCTATCGGAGAGGGAGATATATATAGAGAGAGATAGAGATAGAGAGAGACAGAGAGAATTGAGAGAGACAGAGAGACAGAGAGAGACAGAGTGTGTGTGTGTGTGTGAAAGAGGGGGGGGGGGGGGGGCGTACCTTTACCTAATACACATTAGGATGATTCTGGAATTCTGGGAAAGGAAGGAAGAATCGAAGCTCTACCAGCAATATGCCTTGCTTGAGCAGCACAACTGGTTTTTCAAATTCCAACCGGTAAAATACATACATACATACATACATACATACGTATACATACATACATACATACATACATACATAGATTATTACGTAGGTACGTACATACATACATACACATACATACATACACATACATACATCACATACATACATACACATACTTACATGCATACCTACATGCATACCTACATGCATACCTACATGCATCATTGCAATTATATACATGCATACATACATACATACATACATACATACATACAACTTAGACTGGTAAACTCAATCTCTTCAAAATTTCCTGGCGCCAGTGGATGCTGGTAGACATGAGCGGTTTTCAAGAATATATGATTATTGCAGGGTATGCTTT
>WBZZ01002824.1:47500-62500 GCA_019918135.1 Paulinella micropora
CTTTAATTCCTACATACATACCATGCTATAAACAACAATACTTACAATATTAGGTTCTGGCTTGTCCGCCCGCACGATAAAGAGGTCCCCGGTTTGCTGTGGCACGAGGATGTGGACTGGGGCGAAACGCTGGACAAGGTGGACCAGTCGCAGTCAACGAAACTAATGAAATTGTTGGAGCACATCATTCGTAAGGTCGACCTCAGACTCTTTTTCAGATATGTACTGTCTCTCTCTCTCTACTGTTGCCGCTGCTGCCGTTGTTGCCGCTGCTTCCCTCCCTGCCTGGCTCCCCTCTCCCCTCTCCCTCAATCTTCCACCCCCCCCCCCCCCCCCCCGCCCCCTCCCCTCTCCCCCTCTTAGGGCAGAACAGCAGACGAAAAAGGAAAACCGCCTCAAAATGTGGACATCAAAGTAATTGATGTCTCATCAAAGAAGGAGAAGAAAAAAACGACAAGGAGATCGAAGGAAGCGGAATTATCTGGAGATGAGACAGGCGAACAAGAGACGAAGAAGCCCAAGCAGAAGAAATCGAGGTATGTATGTATGTATGTATGTATGTAGGACGAAGGAAGCTGAACCATCTGAAGATGAGACAAGCAAACAAGTGACGAAGAAAGCCAAGACAAAATCGAGGAAAGCTGCATCTGCAGAGGAAGACAGCGAAACAGAGGTCGAGGACAACAAGGTACACATACACATATATACATACATACATACATACATACATACATACAGCTGCGGACATACATACATAGGTACTGCCATTCACGATCTCCGGCATGAGTCGACAAGACACGGAATCCCTGGCCACCACAATGGGAATGTGGGGTACGCATATGAACGCATGCAGGCATACATACAAACGTGCATAGATAGACAAACATGCAAGTATATATGTTTGACATTCATGCATTATTATGCGACCACACATAGATACATACATACAGACATACATACAAGATCAATTATGTATCCTTATATGCAATACATAAATGCATACATGCATTATTAGTTGGCGCTTTTGCTGGATACAACTGTGATGGGTGCAAGCAAGGCCCCATCCAAGGCATCAAATGGATTTGTTTTCAAGCTGGGTGTAACAACAACCAGAAGCAGGTATATATTTATTTATGCAATTGCATGTAATATTGTGTGTGTGCGTATAATATGTGCGTTTGTGTGTATGTACGTAAGGACCTCTGCCACGGCTGTGCAGTCAAACATGCCCAAGTCCATCCTGGCAAGATGTGGTCTCCATCAGATTATCTATCTATCTATCTATCTATCTATCTATCTATCTATCTATCTATCTATCTATCTATCTATCTATCTATCTATCACATGCCGAAATAGCGACGGGAAGCACAATCCTGTTCCCTCAGGGTGCCCTTTCTCGCTTGTTGAGCCCGGAATAAAACCCACAGTGCTCTGTCGGTTTATACTAGACTGTCGACAGACTCGAAACTCCATCTGCTTACTGGGCCCTCTGTAATGGAGGTGGGAGCTCGTTCTGCAAGGGGCGCTTTATGGAACGAGCCCTGGCCCCGCCTGGTACTAGGGAGCTTTGGTATCGCCTGTATCAGTCCCTTCCGTGCAAACATCACAGCTTAGCTGGGCATCGGGTCAATACTTTACAGACTTCCTTGGTTGACGAAATCAGAAGCTCCTTTTTTCTGACATTAGTCGATATCTCATCTATCTATCTACTTACCTAGGTTCACCACCTACCAGTCGCCCGACCCGGACACCAGAACTGACATGTATCAAGCCGAACCAGGTCATACACATGCAATAATACGTGCACATTATTATACACAATATACATATATATACATACACAATGATGCTGTGAAGAAGATATACATATCCATATTGATATACATATACATATACATAATAATTATACATATACATATACATATACATATACATATACATATACATATACATATACATATACATATACATATTATAACACATACATATACATATACATATACATACACATATACATATACATATACTATATATATATATTATACATATGTATACATATACATACATATATACATGTACATATAGAAGCGCTGTTCTCCCCGACGACTCTCACCAAGTTAGAGCTAGATTCCCTGCCGTTCGTCCCAGCAGCGTACAGCCAGCAGATGGCTATCCAGGCAGCAGTCAACAAGCTGGAGGAACAGGTGAATGGCCTGTCCAATGATCTGAAGAGTGGTAAAAAGGTACCTATCTCTATATGCTTATTTACATATTTAGAAAAAATAAATCTGTTTGTTTGCCTGTCTATCTGTGACTGTTTATGCATCAACCTGCCAGTGTTTGTACATCTATGTAGAGTCGGTCTGGTGGCTTGAAGCAACAGGAGCACAAAAACCTGCAAGACGCCATCAAGAGCACCCAAGAGTCCGTTAAGGACTTAAAGAAGCTGTTGGAGAAGCTACAGCGCGATGTGGGGGCGTACAAGCCTCGAGCTCCTAAAAAAAAAAACAAGTCTTCGCCAGAAGTTACCATCGCCTCGGAGCTTGTCGACACCAAAGAGCGGTACATTCATATTTATAGACAATGTCCTACATACAATTACATACAAGTACATATTACATAAATACATGCATACATACATGCATACATACATACCAACCTAGGATGGCACTACTGGAAGTGCAAGTTGGAAAAGTGGAAAAAGATACAGCAAAAGAAACGGCAAATCGGTACATGCACACATGCATACATACATACATACATGCAGTACATACATACATACATACATACATATGCATACATAATATACATGCATACATACATACATAATAAATATGTGCATGCCATGATGCATACATACATGGGTATTTATGTATATGCCGCGACCGCCGCAAATATGCCGCGACCGCCGCGAGCGCTGAGAGTGTCCTCTGCATACCGCGCACATGTAATTTATACATGCCGCGAGCGCCGCGAATATGCCGCGAGCGCCGCGTATATGCCGCGAGCGCCATACATACATACCATACATACATACAATACATACAAAGGCAAATAGGTACGTATACATGCACACATGCATACATACATACATACATGCAATACATACATACAAACATACATACATACATACATATATACATGCATACATACATACATAATAAATATATGCATGCCATGATGCATACATACGTGGGTATTTATGTATATGCCGCGACCGCCGCAAATATGCCGCGACCGCCGCGAGCGCTGAGAGTGTCCTCTGCATACCGCGCACATGTTATACATGCCGCGAGCGCCGCGAATATGCCGCGAGCGCCATACATACATACCATACATACATGCAATACATACAAAGGCTCAAGGAGGCGGAGAACGGAAGCAAGCAATCGAAAGCGGACCGCGAACAACTGGAGCGTCGGATGTCGGAGATGGAGAAACAACTCGAAAAGCTGAAAGGTCTTTGTGTATGTAACATCTTATGTATGCAAATTATGTATGTATGTTATGTGTGTATGTATGCATGTCTGCATTGTATGTAAGAAGTGCATGAATGTATTCATGATAAAACTATGTATGTAATAATAACATTGTATGCATGCATGTACGTATGTATGTATTTATGTATGTATCTGCATCTATGTAGGAAAAAAACATGGAAGCAAGCCTGCCAAAAAAAAGAAAAAGAAGGGGAAGAAGTGCGACGACGGTTCACAGAAGGTGGACAGCGACGAAGAACCGTCAGACGAAGAAGAAGAGAAAGGCGGTGATGAAGACACTGGCGGCGGAAAGAACAACGACGGCAGCGGCAGTGGCAGCACTGGCAAAGTCAAGGACGACGGCGGCCAAGGCAGCAGCAAAAAGAAGAACGGCGATGGCGGCACTGCCAAACAGGGCAATACGAGCAAGGAAAAAACGACACAGTCTTGGCATCTCATTCAAACAAGTTGCACTGTGCACTGTATTTTATCTCATTCAAACAAGTTTTGTTTCATAAAAAAATCATACATGCATATGAATAATATTATATACATGTTCAAATCTTTAAAACGTTATTTCATTAAAGAGTTTACCGTTGTGGTGCGGGTGATCAGCTACCAGCGAGGCCCGAGCCCCCGCCCCGCCCAGAAGCATTCAGCAGTATGTGCCCGCCAGAAGCATCAAAAAGGTCTCACTTTGTCTCTCTTTGTCTCTCTTTATATATATATATATATATATATATATATATATATATATATATATATATATATATACATATATAGTTGTGGTATGTTGACGACACTCGCAACACTCGCGGCGCTCACGGCATATTCGCGGCGCTCGCTGCACATACATAAATTACAAATGTATGGTAAAGCAGATGACACTTTAAGTGTTTATGTACACGACAATCTCAGTGCTCGCGGCATAAAAGCGGCGCTCGCGGCATATTTGCGGTGCTCGCGGCATATATATAATATATATTATTTGCATGCTTGCGGTATGTACACGACACTCTCAGTGCTCGCGGCATATTCGCGGCAGGGGGAGGGGAGAGGTTGAGAGGTAGGCCAGGCAGGGAGGGAAGTAGCAATATATATATATATATATATATATATATATATATATATATATATATATTATATATATATATATATATATATATATATATATAATGAACATGTAATATACTATGTTACACATATTAGGTACAAAGCAGCACCAGCCCACCGAGCGCCAGCACACCGAGCCCCAGCCCACCGAGCGCCGACCAAAACGCAGCGCGCGCCAGCCAAACGAAACCCGAACATGCAGAGGACGGTGTCATAACCTTGTTCCCAAGTCCTGCACGTCAATCCCAACAGCAGCAGGCAGTGAATATGCTTCAGAGCTTAGCAGCACAGGTACAGATATATTATCTACCTATCTATCTATCTATCTATCTATCTATCTATCTATCTATCTATCTATCTATCTATCTATCTATCTATCTATCTATCTATCTATCTATCTATCTATCTATCTATCTATCTATCTATCTATCTTATCCGTCTATCTATCTATCTATCTGGTGGCTGCGTCATGCATCACTCTGTCGTTTACTTTGTTAGAACCAACAGTATGGCGCAGTGATTCCAGTGCAGTTTGGAAATCAGCACTGGTATATGGATGCAGAAAGCCTTGTGGGAGGGAAACGCTTTGGAAATGTCATCAAAATCGGGAGCGGGCAAGGCGGCCTGCCAGCTATCACCTATCCAGTTGGTAAGCATGCATGAAGCCAGGCGGTGCCGCGTGTCGTTGCATACACAGATACTATAGCTATCATAAAATGGGGAAGCTTTGGTTTTGTTATGGCTTTCACGAAAGATGTTATAGCAGGACCCCCTATAACACTTTCATATCACACATATAGTAGAGAGAGAAGTGTTAATAAAACACGCGGTACAAAGCTTTGCGAAAGGGAGCAGCAGACGTTACTGCGGCTAGAGAATGGGTCCCATTTGTACACTCCTTGGAGAGTACAAATGGACCCATCCTTGCCTGCTATGCAGAGAGGGCATTGCGCTATGACATCAAGAAACAAATCCCATTGTAATTGTGTCTTATATGTTGAAGATGAGTCAAGAGATCCCATACTCAGTATAAGAACAAAAGCAAACAGGTTCTATCATGCTTGGCCATTAGTTATAGTAGACTACGGATGACCAGAGGAAGTGAAGGAGCAACGCAAAATTATTGATGTCAAAGAGGGTGACTTAGTTCAATACCTTGGAAGGGTTGGCTTAGATGTAACAGAAATGGAGAGACAAATGAGTGAGCTCTAACTTAGCTTTTTACGTTTCAATTCTGTTGTAAAAAAAATCAATTAAAGTTTTTCACGAAACGTACACGAAGTTTAAACTCAAGCACACATGCGGCAACAACCTCGAAACTTTAATACGGGCAGGATCAAGACTGAGTCCAATCAAAAAGAACTTACTTACATATATACATACATATATACCTAACCCTAACCCTAGCACTAACTATTGCCTTGAGGAATGGGCTCTGCCGTGGGCTCGAAGGCCTCCACCCGCCGCGAGTGGTCACAATGACGTCCTAGCTAGGTTCTGCGTGATTGGATCCTTCATCCGGCCCCTATCAAAGTTTGGAGCTCGCGGCAGCATGTTTGAGTTCAAACGGGCCCTTATAAATGTGACTGCCGGCAGTTGCTGTATATGCCACGAGATTATTTTTACGTGAAAACTATCTTTATGGGGCGGCGCCGCAGACTAGCAAGGCTGTCTGGCAGGTCTTCGAGCACGTGTATCTGCATGAACATGAGTTCATATTTGTTTGAAATAATTTGCGAGCTTATATATCACAAGGGATTTTTTGTATGTATGTCTTTTGTAAGCAAGAAATGTATTTATGCGGCGGCGGCGCATGCGCAGTCAATATTGGCCGCCTGGTAAAATTCGCTTTCTCACTCGTCAAAGAGGCCCGCGGACCAGTGCATTAGGTCCAAACGCAGTCCCAGTGCATAGACAAGAATTATGGTTTCTGTCTTTGATGCATCCAGTCGCTTTTCATCTCTTGTTCTCTTCGCGCCGCGAACGTCGCGGCGGTCGCGGCAGTGAAAATCTGGATACAGGTTATTTTCATGATTGTTCATCTGTATATGCACTGTAAGCGGTTGGTTTCGCTCACTGTAAAGGTTTTGAAAGGATAACACGAGAAGAATGACATCGGGGTCTTGCGCGTACGGCCTAACCCTAACCCTAACCCTGAAACCCGCTGAACGATTTTCTCCGGCACGCTGGCAGGACCCGGCTGGGGCGGCCAAACACACTGCTTTGAGTCCAAACTGCAAGAGACAGCGAGCCGAGCCGCCCCGGCATAGCCCGGCAGTCTGGCGGGGTGCTGAACACTAACCCTAACCCTAACACTAACCCTTGCCTTGAGGAATGGTCTCTGCAGTGTGCTCGCCTGCCTCCGCCGCAAGTGGTCCGAATGAGGTCCTGGCTAGGTTCTGCGTGATTGTACCCTTGAGCCGGCCCGTATTGAAGTTTAGAGCTCGCGGCCGCAGGTTTGAGTTCAAACGTGCACTTATCCCGCAAGGTGTGCCTTGAAGCTTACGTGACTGCAACCGTGACCGGGACATCTTTCCTCCTCGCCCTCTGCAGGCAGTTGCTGCAGTGAGCTGGTGTTGGGGAGCTGAAGAAGGCGGCCTAACCCTAACACTAACCCTAACTTTAATAACCATAACCCTGCAACCCGCTGAACGATTTTCTCCGGCACGCTGGCAGGACCCGGCTGGGGCGGCCCAAACACACTGCTTTGAGTCCAAACTGCGAGAGACAGCGAGCCGAGCCGCCCCTGCATATTGTGAATATTATTTTTTAGTGAAGAATATTTTCTTGGGGCGGAACCGACGCCGCAGCCCGCCGCCAAGTCATTTGGTGCGTGCTACCGCGACAGGTAAGCCACTGTGGCAGCTCTTCAAGCACGTGTAGCTGCATGCATATGAATCAATATTTGTTTGAAGTAATTTGCGAGCTTAACAAAGGGATTTATTGTTCCCGGCAGCCTGGCTCGTAGGTTGGCTGCAGGGCATGGTATTACATATACATCACTGTTTTGATAAAGTTTATTTGCAAGTTTGTCTTAGTTTATCATTAGAAAGGTTTACCGGTTTTCAAAGGAAGGATGCAGGTGTTTAGAATACGTTTTGACCCTTATTTTTACGTGAAAACTATCTTTATGGGGCGGCGCCGCAGCCGCCGCGAAGACATTCGGTGCTGCCGCGACTAGCAAGGCTGTCTGGCAGGTCTTCGAGCACGTGTATCTGCATAAACATGAGTCCATATTTGTTTGAAATAATTTGCGAGCTTATCACAAGGGATTTTTTGTATGTATGTCTTTTGTAAGCAAGAAATGTATTTATGCGGCGGCGGCGCATGCGCAGTTAATATTGGCCGCCTGGTAAAATTCGCTTTCTCACTCGTCAAAGAGGCCCGCGGACCAGTGCATTAGGTCCAAACGCAGTCCCAGTGCATAGACAAGAATTATGGTTTCTGTCTTTGATACATCCAGTCGCTTTTCATCTCTTGTTCTCTTCGCGCCGCGAACGTCGCGGCGGTCGCGGCAGTGAAAATCTGGATACAGGTTATTTTCATGATTGTTCATCTGTATATGCCCTGTAAGCGGTTGGTTTCGCTCACTTCAAAGGTTTTGAAAGTATAACATGAGAAGAATGACATCGGGGTCTTGCGCGTACGGCCTAACCCTAACCCTAACCCTGAAACCCGCTGAACGATTTTCTCCGGCACGCTGGCAGGACCCGGCTGGGGCGGCCCAAACACACTGCTTTGAGTCCAAACGGCGTGAGACAGCGAGCCGAGCCGCCCCTGCATAGCAGGGCGGGGTGCTGAACCCTAACCCTAACCCTTGCCTTGAGGAATGGCCTGCATGGGCGACGACGACAGGGTAGCATCGGCGCTACAGGGGCAGTTGCAGGGGGGTGCTACAGCCAGCAATCTGACTCCCTGCCCGTCTCGTCCGTCAACCCCCGCCTCTCCCCTCGCGATCTATATGTATGCAGCTGACTCCCTGCCCGTCTCGTCCGTCAACCCCCGCCTCTCCCCTCGCGATCTATATGTATGCAGCTTCCATCCACTGCCCCGCCAGGCTCTTGCTGCGCCGCTCGACCAAGCAACAACAACAACAACAACAACAACAAAAATCGTCCTCGGCCGCCACATTTTTCGCACCTGATTTACGGTGAAGCTCGGGGGAGAGGGTGGGGAGGGGGGGAAATGACACAAACACATGCAAAACACTAGCAGGACGCAGGGCTACAAACAGCGCTCCAGCAGCAGCATGTCGTACAAAAAAAAAAAAATCAGAAATCAGAAATCAGACATTCAGAAAGTTTTTTTTTTTTTTTTTTTTTTTTTCCAGCAAGCCGTTGGACGGACGGGCGGGAGGGGAGGGAGGTGGGTGAGGGAAGGTGGACGAGTAGTGCGGGACCAGAAAAAATTAGAAGCAGTGCTCGCAGCTGTAGCATGTGCCACAGCAGGGTGCTACAGCAGCCTATCATGCCAAAAAATCAGAAATCCAGAACTCGGTTTGTTTTTTTAGCAAGTCGTTGGACGGACGGGCGGGAGGGGGTGGAGCCGGCGAGCTGACTCACTGCAGTCTTGTCCGTTCCCCTGTACGTGGTCTCGCAAGAGGGTTAGGATGGTGTGCAAATGCGGGTTGTGTGAAGCGCTACCACCTTCAATTTGTTAGCGGTAGCAGAGCATTCCAAAATCAATCAACAACATTTTTTTCGAGGAAACAACAGCCCCACTGGATATGGTTGTTTTAGGTCCTGGGCGGGGCGCCAGAGGGAGGGCACGAGCTCGGACGGAGAGCTGTATCACTATAGCATAAGCAGAAGCCAAGGCAAGCAAATCCACTGCCGGCTGCTTTGATTGCACGCTTTTGATTACTTGGCGCTACAGGCCGCCCGGCGCTTGCGTCTTATCGTGTGGTGGCACAAGGAGGTAAGGAGCAGCCAGTTGGAAGTGCGTGTCCGGCTAGGACAGCAGCGGAGCGCAGCTCGACGAAACGAGCGTGGCTGGCGACTCTGGCTGTCGATCAGGCGCTCCCGCGCACCGACTGTGGATTTCCCTACGACCCAAACATTGTTTAATTATTGAAACCAGAAGACGAATCGCGAGTCCGTCGGGATGTTGGGGTTTGGAAAAACCAACTGAGCAGCTGTTGCCGGCCGCGCGAAACGCGCGGTAGCTGGTTGTGTGCTGCCTTTGCGAACGTCCTGCCGTTTGCGTCTTTTTTACTTTGCACTATTTCTCTTCCCTATCATGCCTGCGTTTCTTCTTGGCTTTCTTTTTGCATCGCATCTCCTCATGCGGCGCCACTTGGGCTAAACTTTCCTCTTCCTTATCGCGTCTTCGTTTCTTCTTGGCCTTCTTGTTGCGTCGCGCCTCCTCGTGCGGCGCCGCTTGGCTTAAACTGTCCTCTTCCTTATCGCGTTTTCGTTTCTTCTTGGCCTTCTTGTTGCGTCGCGCCTCCTCGTGCGGCGCAGCTTGGCTTAAACTGTCCTCTTCCTGATCTCGCTTTCGTTTCTTCTTGGCCTTCTTGTTGCGCCGCGTCTCCTTGCTATCCTCCGAGGGAGACAACAAGCCCTTAGGAAACAACAAGCCCTTAGCGTGCCCACTGGAAGTGTACATATTGTGGTTAAATTTCTTCGTCAGGTCCAGCCCAGGAAAGCTTGCCTGCAAACGATCCCAAAATAGCTTTTTGGCTCGCTCGCTTAACTCCCCCTTCTCGAAACCCAGAAAGCTTTCGAAGCTTTCCACGAGATGCTGGGGCTGTACTGCAAACCGTCCCCCGTTCGTGCCTTGCCCCACGCAAAAAACAGTCTCTGTTTGTTTATCCAAACCCGGTAGTTTAAATTGATTAACGTCTCTGCGGAACGCCGACTCCCACTGCTCGAATCCGTCTTCCGACACCTGGCTGCTTGTTATGAACGGCACTGAGCGGGCAGGCGACTCGCTGAGTGCCAAGTGCTCCAGTGCGCAAGCGTGCAGGTACTGTGCGAGCTCTTCCGACGAAGGCACGTCGGGCAATGATTTTATCGATGCGGGCTCGGCAAGCTGCAAGAGCGTGCTTGCCAGGCCTTCCTGGCGCAACTGCTCCGCGGTCCACAGTGGCTCACCGTTGGCATCGGGCAGTACCAATACTTGGCTCCAATTGCTTATCTTTATTTATTTTTGCCAGATACCTCGCGGTCGGAACCTAGTACTTTGAGCAGCTTTTTGCGATGGGAGGCTTCATTCGCCTGCCTCGAGCAACCATCCAGCACAACCAGCAGGCTCTGCTGCAGCTCCGCGTTCTTGCGCGCCGAGTCGTGGTCCTTCGCATCGCGAAAGACCGCCACGTGCTCGTCACCCAAAATCTGGCAGTAGGAACGCAGGATCTGCTTCAGCAGCAAGGGCACCTGGCCCGCAAGGCAAAGCCACGACTGTACGGGGCGCTCTTGCATGGGGCGGCAGGCCCGCACCTGCTGCACGAGCCAAAGCACAAAGAAATCTCCGTCGGGCGGTTTGAAGCAGTCTCGAATCAAGGCGCCCCAGTCTGGCACTTGCCGCACACACGACGGGTGGCTGCCTGCCGTTTGATCGACGGCCAATCCCCGCGGTAGGAGCAAACGTTGAAAATCCTTCTCGTGCATTGCTTTCGCACAGTCTTCTTCCCATACCCTGAACAGGTTCTGTTTTTTCCTGTGGCGCGACGCCCATTTGCGCGGCACTAGCTCTTGATCCGCATTGCACTGTTTGTACTCTTTCCTCAGTCGCTGCAACTTAATCGCTTGCGTGTGCTCGATTAGCACGTCTTTGCCGAGCAGGACTTCTCGCATAGCGGTAACCCGCACCGCCGCGTGAGTATCCGTTCGCCCCAGCCACCAGCGCCCCAGCACGTCGCTCAGATCTTGCCAAAAATAGGCGGTTGGTTCTGCTTCGAGACAAAAAAACGACCGGAAATCTTTCGCGTAATTTTTTAGCTGAAGCAACGGTTCTTGCTTTAGACTGGCAGCAAAGCGTTGCATTTTGACGCTGAGCTGCAGTGCAAAAGTGTTCACTGCACTGATCTGCCAGGCTTCTCTGCAGGTCAGCTTGGATAAGAGGGACGTCGGGCAGCACATCTTGGTCCCACACTAGACGAGCCAGTCTCGTTAAACAGTACAAAGGGTGCTTTGCCTTGAAACTTTTACCACATCTGATTGCCACGACCGATTTGTCGAAGTGCTCCGCAATGCCTCTTAAAAATGGCTGTCCCGCTTGCATCAATGAATTTAAGAGCATAGATCCAATACAGGGAGGCGAGGTCCGCGTTACGAATGGGCACGCCGCGGCCGGACTCGACACAGCAACCAAGGAGGTAAAGCGCCTCTGGGTGCCAAAACGCAGGCTCGCGGCGCAGCTTGTCCACGACCAGGACGTCGTTGACGTTGTTTTTCGTCTGGAACAGTTGCTTAGCCTCTGCCAGCTCGGCCGCTCCGGGCATAGAGCTGGAGCTGCTTGAGCTGGCGCTGTGAGACGCGGTTGGTCTGGAACGTACAATCTGCCACAAAAGTTTTTCTACTCGTTTTATGAAGCTCGCCCAAGCGGGAGCACTCTCCATGGCATCTGGGTTTGCGGAGATAGGCAGGATGACGTCGTCGCGCTCGGGCGAGGACGGTGCAGGGCCCTGCTCGTGTGCGGTCTCCTGCTGCTGGTCCGGGCCTGTGCGCTGGTCGTTGCGCTCGCGCTGAACTCGTGGGATGGTTCCACCATAACAGGGACGTCTTGTTTCGCTGCAAAGCCTCCATAACAGGGACGTCTCGGGGGCGTTGCGGCTGCGGGCCAAAAAAGCCTCTTTGTCCTGGGCCGGCACTCTCTCCATGCGTTGAGCCAGCTCTTGAAAGTAATAAAACGGGTCCTTGCTGGGCGATTCCCAGCCGATGTCCACGTCAATAGTCCAGCCGCCCTGCTCGCAGTATTTCGTTAACTTCCACAAAAGGTCTAGCTGATGCCATGGCTCCAGCATAATTGGACGATATTTCTCGATGGCACAGGCCCAGTATAAAAAGGCCGCATGTATTTTTCCATCAAATTCCATGCAGCACACGAGATGATATAACGCTTCGTTGCACCAGACCGCGGGCTTCGTCTTCAAAATCTCGACTGCCCCCTTGCGGTTGCCCTGCTCGAGCTCCTTTTTGGCCTTGGCAAGCTGCTTGTACCCTTCATGTGGCAACTCAGCTGGCTTGGACTGAATATCTGCCCACAACCTATCGGCTTCATTTTGCAGTTCCCTTTCCAGGTCATCTTGCGAGGTTTCGTCTTGCGTTGGCTCCTGTAGTCCAGCGGCCAGCGTAGGGTGCTGTGCCAACGCCCGTGAGCTTCCGTCGCCGTGTTCCAGCTCGCGCAGGGGTCGGTCTCCCATCTCGTGTTTGGGTAGGAAAATACCTAGCTTTACAATAACAGGAATCAGTTGGAGATGCTTCTCTGGGGACGACGCCAACTATTTTGGCTGGGCAGGCGGGGGTTGGGGGTGGTTGGGGGGTGGGGGGGGGGGGGGGGGAAGCGAGTCCGCGTGTAAAGAAGAAATATCGTGGCTGCCTGGCGCATGACTGTGCCGCAAGACGAGCTCTCCACCCTTCCGACCGATCGGCGATCGGCAAGCAAAACTAGTAAGGGTAAACGGGAAAGCAGTGATCGGGACTATGAGCAATTTCGCGAGCAGCGACTGCCCCAAATTTCTGATTGTTTTTTCCCCAAACATACTGCTGCAGCACCCTACCACAGGGTGCTACAGCTGCGAGCTCTGCCTCCGAAACAAACAAAAAATCTCTTCGTCTGGCGCTGCTCGCCCGCCTTGCCTCGCCCCCTCCTGCCCTCCCTCCCTCCCCTCCCGCCGGTCGGACGACGTGCCCTCCAAATTTTTTTTTTTCGATTTCTGGTTTTCTGCCTTCTGATTTGGCATGGCATGCTGCTCCAGCACGTGTGACAGGCCCGACATGCTGCTCCAGCACGGGCGGCAGGCTCAACATGCTGCTCCACCACGGGTGGCAGGCAGCTGCCCGAAAAGACTTGTTCTCTGTTCTCTCGCGCCGCCCCTCTTGCCCTCCTTCCCTCCCTCCCCCTCCCGCCCGTCGGACGACGTGCCCTCCAGAAAAACAGTTTTTTGATTTCTGGTTTTCTGACTTCTGATTTTGGCGCAACATGCTGCTCCAGCACGGGTGGCAGGCTCCTGCCCCCCACCCCCCCCCCCCCCAAAACTTTTTTTCTGTTCCAGGCAGAGGTTAATGAAGAAGAGCAGGCAAGTGTGGAAAAAAATGCAGCAGCTGGAACGCGACGTGCCTCACTGCGCTGTGCGGCAAGCTAAAGTCCACAGCGCTGTGCGGCAAGCTAACGTCCCGTCGTGCAGACTATAATTTTTTCTTCCCTCTCACCCCTGCTTGTTTGTGACAATTCGGCAAGAGGGTAAGTGTGCCTTTCTCCTATGTGGTACGGAAATTCAAGAGGGGATGCCGAAAAGGGGGGGGGGGGGCGGGGGAGAGGGAGGAGATATGAGCAAACATTTCTCTTGTTGGTCGGCGGTGGTACGACACTGCCCAAGGTTGCACAATGGACAACGGGGCTGCGACACGTCGCACCTGACGCATGACTGGTTCTACAGCTGCGAGCCCTGCCTCAAAAACTTTTTCTGTGCTGCTCGCTCGCATTCCCTTGCCTCCCCCCCCCCCCCCCCCTCCCCCCAATTCGTCCCCGCCCGTCTGTCCGGTGTAGCAACAAAACCTAGTTCCAAATTTCTGATTTCTGATTTCTGATTTTTTCCTAAACATGCTGCTGCAGCAACTTGCCACAGGGATGCTACAGCTGCGAGCTCTACCTCAAAGCAAAAAAAAAAAAAAAAAAACAACTCTTCTGCTAGTCCGCCCTCCCTCGCCTTTGCCCCCCCCCCCCCCCCCCCCCCCCTTCTCCCTCCCCGTCCGTCCGTCCGGTGCAGCCATGCAAAAAAACCGATTTTGAATTTCTGATTTCTGATTTTTTTCCCGAACATGCTGCTGCAGCGCCCTGCCAAAGGATGCTACAGCTACGAGCCCTGCCTCAAAATTTTTTTCTGTGCTGCTCGTTCGCCTTCCCTTCCCCCCCCCCCCCCCCCATTCTCCCCCCCACGCCCCTCTGTCCGGTGTTGCAACAAAACCTAGTTCCGAATTTCTGATTTCTGATTTCTGATTTTTTTTTGCCCAACATGCTGCTGCAGCACCCTGCCACAGGGTGCTACAGCTGCGAACCCTGCCTCAAAAATTTTTTCTGTGCTGCTCGCTCGCCTTCCCTCGCCTCCTCCTCCCCCCCCCCCCCCCCGCCCGAATTCGTCCCCGCCCGTCTGTCCGGTGTTGCAACAAAACCTAGTTCTGAATGTCTGATTTCTAACTTCTGATTTTTTTTTTGCCCCAAACATGCTGCTGCAGCAACCTGCCAC
>WBZZ01002824.1:67500-90000 GCA_019918135.1 Paulinella micropora
GTTGAAGTCGATCCAAGCTCGCGTGGACGCTCCGCAGGTCGAGCTTATTATCGCATACGTAGAAGTACGTACCGTCAAGCTTATGATCATCACCAAGTGTTAAAGCAAGGGCTCGCAAGGGTGATAATATCTATGCGTTGAAAGTTACTTAGCTTCGATCAGTTTATCAGTCACTGTTACATGCATGTAACAGAAGCAGTTCGATCCAAAGCTTGTATCCTCACCTACAATCCAACATTGACATATATTGTCCGTCCATTCTGTTTCGTGCTGTTGACTGCCCCCTTTTTTTTAAAAAAAAATTATTTTTTTGAATTACAAGCTTGCGATACTTAAGGATTTGTTATGTGTGTGTCTGTATGTACGTGTGTTTGCTGGCATGCATAGATACACTGTGATACATGCAGGCTGCTGGAGAATCCAAATCTTCTGGTCAGGGCGCTCCCGAGGTGTGCCACGGATCCAAAGAGCAGCAACCAGACCAACCAAAGCGCAATAATAACAACAACCACCGTGTCGTCAGCCACGATCAAATACATATAGTCATAGCGACAGATAATAAACAAATAAGCAATTTCAAACAAGAACAACAGCAACAACGAAATCAACAGGTGTGAGTGTGAGGGGTCGTGTCATTATTGCTATATTTATGGTAACTGGTTGATGTCAAGTCTGTTGGAGTTGTGCAACATGTGGTTCCGAGACTTCCTTGCGTCCTTTTCTCTTTAGGCTACCAAACCAAAAGTGTTTGTGGTGGCTACACGAAGAGATAATATGCGCCCCACGCCAAAGGTAGCTTTTCTTTGCTTGCCGGTGGTGAAGTTTTGCCTTGCAACACGGAGGTCTTGTTGTAATAGGGATACGAGGCCGAGGTAGTAAACTATATTCAACCCTGGAGCTCGCCTTCTACCACGTCAGCAACGTGGGTAATGTTATCTCTGAAGCTTCCTTCCCAAAATTTACTCTGCTGACTAAAACATGGAATGCAAGATTGCCTAAACCTGTGTTGATTTTCATCGTAAAGCGTCATTATACACTGGAGAGAGAAAATTTGTGTGTGTGTGTGTGTGTGTGTGTGTGTGTGGGAGGGGAAATCAATTCATGACAAATAGCGCATATCTTCACTTTGACCGGGATCTTCGATATCGATGCTGATATTCGAGCATGGTAAATGTGTGCGCGCAGGTAAAAAGGAGGGGATCGAGGATCTGCGTCGTGACCTGGTCACTCGCAGTCATGCATGCATGAATATATGTATGAATGTATGTGTGTATGTATCATGTTTATACATGTAGATACGTGTATTGTGAACATGTATAATTCATTTTTATCTTGTGCAATTGATGTCATGCTATTGGGTCCTCACGCGGCAGACGAAAGCTGCTGCCTCACAGAAGGGCATGGGGCAGGAGCTGGCTCGCAGGTCCGGATGTTTTCATGGCTTTCAAATATGACTTCAGGCATTTGAAAAAGAACATGCTTCCTTACCTGTCGCCTGATGTGTGTTGTCATGTGATAGCTGGTTGGATTTCAGACAAGCCGTGCTCGCGAAGCGCGGGTCCAATCCGTAAGGCGCCAGCTTCACCCCCAAATGTGTCTCATATCTTGCGGTTTCTTCCGTGAAAAATATAACATTGTTACGCCATGCTTGGTTCGTCTCATACTATTGCATACAAGCACATTTTCAGTCAAATATCAACGTGCATATGTACAATGATACATGCCCGTTGATACTTGCATGCACAAACATATGCAATCTATGAACATGATTCGATCAAACAGAAATAAATATTCATTACACGGTTTGGACAGATACGTCGACAGCTGGACGCTACTGGAGCAGTGTGCCAAGGACTGCGAGCTGGAGGCTGAAACAATCGATGCCGTGCTCCAGTAATCCATCGTGCAGCAAACCTTGTGGCCGTCATAAGAGATCGGGGGAGAAAAGATTCAAAGTTGGCAATATACAAAATGCTCAATGAAAATTCATCATTATGAATCAGAGAAAGGGAGATTTGTATACTGTACACCTTCGAAGCTGAAAGGGCTGTGTTGTAAAAGCATGTATGTTTATGTGTATGTATCACTTGCTGCGCAGGTACTTGCACATGTGTGGATCGGTCCTTTACTTCCCCGAAATCGGGCGGCTGCTGATCACGAGCCCTCAGTGGCTATCTGATGCTCTACGCAAAATTATCACACATGAAAAGTGCACGGGTCAAGCGCAATGCGGGCTGCTGACAGAACAACAGGTGTGGCACTCAACTCAGACCGCGAGCAAAGCCCCGCCGTGCATCTAGTCAGCACCAATGTAGTACATTATTCTCACCGTGCAGCATAAATCGATCTTTGTCTA
Organism: Paulinella micropora; assembly: GCA_019918135.1. Taxonomy (NCBI): domain Eukaryota; phylum Cercozoa; class Imbricatea; order Euglyphida; family Paulinellidae; genus Paulinella; species Paulinella micropora. The sequence continues at coordinate 69,857 of WBZZ01002824.1, forward strand.
GCACCCTTGTATTACGAGCTCGCATATGCCAAGCCAGCTCAAGCAAAAGTACCTGGGATTTCTAGTTTTTACGCGCACCTGAATATCTAGAGTGTATGTTTCCGAGAAATTGCTGGAATACAATGTTTTGTTTTCTTTTCTTCCTGCCCCCCCCCCCTTTTTTCTCAAAGACATATTCGATATTTTTACTCAAGCATGGACCTGGTGGAAGATATATGCTGACCAGACCGTTTCTCATTTTTTGAGACAATGACTCTGACCTGTGAGTGAATTGGAGAGCTTCGTTCTGTAGCGCGCTCGCTTTGTGATCACTAACTGTAAATGATGTTTGCTTGGCGTGCAGAGGGACGAGGCCTGGAAAGAGTACGTAGCACCCTCTTGTGCTTCTGCGACCTGCTTCTTCATCTACCCACGCGCACTGCCAAACCACGGCCCGTTCAGGAACAGGAACACTTGCTTTGATGCCTTCCTTGGTACACTTGAATTCGATTACATGCGTTTATCACAGGTACCCTGAGTCCCTTCGCAGGAAGTTGGGAGCTCTGATGGAGCATTTCGAGCTGTCATTCCGCATTTATGAGCAGGGCCCACACCTCCTTCCGTCTATGCTCCCCCTCGGTCTGGTCCTTGCCCTCGACATGTACAGGCGACGCAATTCATAATTATGTGTGGGCTGTGTTACAATATACTCGTGCATGGTGTGTTTGCTAGCGCGGCCCACGAGTGCGGACCTGTTGGCCCCGTTGCCGAGCGAGCACCAGTTGAGCGTGTCGGTGGTCTTGAGCGTGCTGCCCCCGCCTCTACTGCCGCGTTTCTTGTGGCGGATGCACAAATACCTGCCTGAGCCCTCGGGTTCGCATGCAAGCGGTCTGGCATTAAAGATATCCTGCTGGGCCAAGGGCTTCCTAATGTTCAACGATCAGCAGCGCGGGTTGGTTGAGGTGGGGAGGCGGAACAACTGCAGCGTGGAGCTGCAAGTCCAGGGCTCCTACCCTCGTTACTTCTTAGACGAGGCACTGCGGACGCTCTACTTCTTATTGGAAGACAAGTTCCCCTCCATCGAGATCCAGAAGGAAGAAGTGACCTGCCCCAAGTGCCACTCCCCTGAGAGCTACGTGTCGAGAGAAAATCTCGTTCGGGCACCCGCTGGGGCTGAATTCCCGTGTCAGCGCTGCCTTCGCTCATCCCAGGTGCGGGTTTGGCTTGGAGATTTCTTGGCGGAGAAATATGGCGTGGAGGGTGTTGTCATGTCGACGTCCAAGGAGACTTCTTCTCGAGACCTAGGTAGACGGCATCTTGCAAAGACTGCAGGAATATCAGGCCAGACCCCCGAGAATCAAGCACTATGGGTTTCTCTCCCACTACCAGAAGGAAGGGGCTGACGCGCCAGTCCTTATGGATGGCGGGAAAGAAGTTGGACATGTGGCTGGACAAAAAGGCAGACCGCCTCAACCTGCCCGGTATGCTGGAGGGCATCGCGGAATTGGCGTGCTTCGTGCTTTGGGGCACTGGTGGCTACTTCGACCGCAAGTTTTGCTTGTGGGAGCTGGAGATGGCGCGACTGCTCAAGAAGACGATCGTGTGCATTCGTGAGAGCGACGACCGAATGTATCCGTTATCTTTCCAGGACCTGTGCAGAGCCGATCCCCAACTCGTCCTCCATGATGTGGTTGCGGTCAACCGCGAGTATTGGAACGCTTTCGCCGACAAAATCGCTCACCGGCTGCAAGTGGGCTGGGACCAATACTACCCCCGGACAGGAACTTTCAGCACCGACCAAGCTGTACACCAACCTCGATAGATAGATAGATAGATAGATAGATGGATAGATAGATAGATAGATAGATAGATAGATAGATAATGTTTAATCTATGGGCGTGGCGTAGCTGGAAAAGCCATTGCCTCCAATACTACCCCCGGACAAGTACTTTCAGCACCTGCCAAGCTGCACACCAACCACTGTCTCGCTGTGGTTGGTGTCTGTGCCCAGTTCAAGCCGAAAGGTAGCCGAGCCCTTTTGAACTATACAGAGCAACACTAGAACACTCCCCCAGGGCGTGTGCCATAAGGAGATGATGCGCCTGTAAGCCGAGGTTTCAGGAGTTCACGCTCGTTGTGAGTTACCTTCTACAACCCCGACTTCATCAACCCTTTGCATCACGGCCCTGGTCAGGAGTTGGTTGCCTGCTTAGCCCTTGCGCTGCGCGCGATTAACGGCGGACACAAAATCGTCATTATAGGGGGTTTGGCTTTAGGCCGGAGCACTGCGCAGCTGGCCCTCTGCATCCCCCCCGGATAGATAGATAGCTAGATAGATAGATAGATAGATAGATAGATAGATAGATAGATAGATGGATAAATAGATAGATATCGATGGATATCGATGGATATCGATAGACATCGATAGATATCGATAGAATCGATAGATATCGATAGATAGATAGATAGATAGATAGATAGATAGATAGATAGATAGATAGATAGACAAAGAGACAGACGCGGGCGTGTGATGGCGGGGAGAGGGGAGGGGCGTGCTGCGGCCTGGTCGGGTGAGCTGGTGGCGGTGCGGTCGCATGTGCGCCTTGCTGGTTCAGCTGCTGCCCAACGCTGGCTGTGCGTGTGCTGGGCAGGCGGAAGCAAAGAAGGCGGAAGAAGAGGCCAAGAAGGTACGGGAGATTGATGAGGCTTGCTCACGGCCGCCTGTCTGTGTGTCTGTGCCTGTGTGTATGTGTGTTTGTATGTACATGTGTTTGTATGTGCATGTGTTCGTATGTGTTTTTGAGTGTGTATGTGAGTGTGACTGAGTGTTTGCGCTGAGCAGGCGGCAGCCAAGAAGGCCCCCCAACACACACACACACACAGCATGACTCCCCGTCTATTACCTTTTTGTTGTTGCCAGGTGGGTGGGGCCACTGATGTGCTGCAGTGGGACGTGGCCGCGGTGACCAAGTGGCTGGCCGGGCTCGATCTCGGCCAAGACGTGGTGGAGAGCTTCCAGAAGAACAAGATCAACGGGTGCCTGCCTTTGCCTTGACCTTCCCAGAAGTCTGTACATGTGCTGCAATGCATACTTGTGGCCTTATGTACCACGACCTGTCCTGTTGTCAGCCTGGCTCACATATGCTATACTGGATAAATCTTGCAAACTGTTTGTTGCATGAAATACATGCACACCCAGCATAATCTCAACGCTCTTAGCTATATATATGAATACCTGCCTGCAAATAATCATAAAGTCCCCTTACTGCTCCCTGCATATACTAGGTACCTTGAATGCCTCTTACCCTTGTCCCCCCCCCCCCCCCCCCGGACACACACACACTGTTGACAATGACATTTATACAAAACGTACATACTGTTGTTTAAATAAAATACACACATACCTGCATAGGCTCGTATCTACACTGGTGTTTACTTTCATATAATTTTAATTCACATATGCATGTGTAGCCTCACCCTGCTGTTTTCAGACACACCACACACGCATTAATATCTGCATGAACAGGTCTATGCTGCTGAAGCTGGAAAACGAAGACCTGCAAGAGGATATCGGAATAACAAGCAGACTGGTGCGCAAGAACATTCTGGCTAACATCGAGGCGCTGCAGAAGAAGTAACCGCGCTGCTGCTGCATGACATTCCGTACTACCAACGATTTGATAATAATAATAATAATAATAATAATAATAATAATAATAATAATAATAATAATAATAATAATAATAATAATAATAATAATAATAGTGCTTCTCTGTCAATGGCTGATGCATTTCTGCACATGCGCCTCCATCGTCTCACCCGTGAGGGGAGTACGAAGAATTGACGATAAGCTCTAATGACACCCCCGCAAGGGCAGTTCCAACAATTCCAGACGGGCCGGTATGTTCAATGAAAATACTGGTCCAGACGGATCGGTATGTTCAATGAAAATACTGGTGGCACCGACGGGAATCGAACTGGCGACAGGGCCCAGATGGTAGAACTTGACCACTGGGCTATCACGGTGTCCAAAAATAATAATAATAATAATAGTAATAATGTATATCCTGCCAATTGCTGAGCCAAAAGGCCATGTGCATCCAGTCCTCCATTCCATAAGGAAAGTCTCCACACCAAACGGTGGAATAAAGGAAGTGACGGCATAATAATAATAATAATAATAATAATAATAATAATAGTGCTTCTCTGTCAATGGCTGATGCATTTCTGCACATGCGCCTCCATCAATAATAATAATAATAATAATAATAATAATAATAATAATAATAATAATAATAATAATAATAATAATAATAATAATAATAATAATAATAATAATAATAATAATAATAATAATAATAATAATAATAATAATAATAATAATAATAATAATAATAACAGTGCTTCTCAGTCAATGGCAAATGCATTTCTGCACATGTGCCTCCATCGTCTCAACCGTGAGGGGAGTACGAAGATTTGACGATAGGCTCTACTGACACCCCCGCAAGGCAGCTCCAAGCCTTCCAGACAGACCAATACTTTCAAAGAAAATATCCTTTGAAAATACTGGCACCGACGGGAATCGAACTGGCGACAGGTCCCAGATGGTAGACCTTAACCACTGGGCTATCGCGGTGCCAATAATAATAATAATAATAATAATAATAATAATAATAATAATAATAATAATAATAATAATAATAATAATAATAATAATAATAATAATAGTAATAATAATAATAATAACAATAATAATAATAATAATAATAATAATAATAGTAATAATAATAATAGTAATGATAATAATAATAATAATAATAATAATAATAATAATAATAATAATAATAATAATAATAATAATAGTGCTTCTCTGTCAATGGCAAATGCAAATCTGCACATGTGCTTCCATCGTCTCACCCGCGAGGGTAGTACGAAGATTTGACCGATAGCTCTGCTGACACCCCCGCAGGGCAGTTCCAAGCCTTCCAGACAGACCAATACTTTCAAAGGACAGGTCCCAGATGGTAGACCTTAACCACTGAGCTATCGCGGTGCCAAATCATAATAATAATAATCATAATAATAATCATAATAATAATCATAATAATAATCATAATAATAATCATAATAATAATCATAATAATAATAATAATCATAATCATAATCATAATCATAATCATAATCATAATCATAATCATAATCATAATCATAATCATACTATATCTGAGGCGTACTGATGCAGCTAATGGCATATTATCCTCAACGGACATAAGCCTCCAATACCCTTGTTCGAGGTCCTCCACCCCCCCGTGTCAGTCTCTCGCCTGATGATCGGGGCCACCGATGGAGCTCCTGAGGGCAAGACTGCACTAAGCCGAGGTTATTCCGCAGTCCCAGCAACCTCTTGCAAGACGTCACCGAATGTGCAAGTGCATACACCAAGCGCGGTTGCTAGAGCTGCCTCGAAACCCCACCCATAACAATCTGGTGTCTGCTGGGTCCTGGGCTATCAACCAGCGTATGCGGAGTTTAAGATCTTTTACGCGCGCAACGACCCTCCTCCCCAGCATCTACCACCAAAGGGTTATGAGTTGGCGTCACAGTTTAACGCCTTGAGGCCATTGGGCTGGAACTCTGTTTAGCAAGTGTGACTAGGTTTTTTCATCGGGATTTCCCTCAAATATGTCACAGTCAACACTCCAAGGCAGATTTACTATATCTGAGGCGTACTGATGCAGCTAATGGCATAATCACAATCATAATAATAATAATAATAATAATAATAATAATAATAATAATAATAATAATAATAATAATAATAATAATAATAATAGTAATAGTGCTTCTCTGTGAATGGCTAATGCAAATCTGCACATGCGCCTCCATCGTCTCACCCGTGAGGGGAGTACGAAGAATTGACGATAGGCTCTAATGACACCCCTGCACGGGCAGTTCCAACACTTCCAGACGGACCGGTATGTTCAATGAAGATACTGGTGGCACCGACGGGAATCGAACTGGCGACAGGGCCAGAACTTGACCACTGGGCTATCACGGTGTCCAATAATAATAATAATAATAATAATAATAATAATAATAATAATAATAATAATAATAATAATAATAATAATAATAATAATAATAATAATAATAATAATAATAATAATAATAATAACAATAACAACAACAACAATAATAATAATAATAATAATAATAATAATAATAATAATAATAATAATAATAATAATAATAATAATAATAATAATAATAATAATAATAATAATAATAATAATAATAATATGTATGTATGTATGTATGTATCGTCTGCCAATTGATGAGCCAAAAGGCCATGTGCATCCAATCCTCCATTCCATTAGGAAAGTCTCCACACCAATCGGTGGAATAAAGAAGTGACGGCATAGAACATTTCTCTAGGAGCTTTATACCAATCAGCCCATGGAAAGGGACCGATGGCCTATGTACTCCCTAATAATAATAATAATAATAATAATAATAATAATAATAATAATAATAATAATAATAATAATAATAATAATAATAATAATAATAATAATAATAATAATAGTGCTTCTCTGTCAATGGCTGATGCATTTCTGCACATGCGCCTCCATCGTCTCACCCGTGAGGGAAGTACGAAGAATTGACGATAGGCTCTAATGACACCCCCGCAAGGGCAGTTCCAACAATTCCAGACGGACCGGTATGTTCAATGAAAATACTGGTCCAGACGGACCGGTATGTTCAATGAAAATACTGGTGGCACCGACGGGAATCGAACTGGCGACAGGGCCCAGATGGTAGAACTTGACCACTGGGCTATCACGGTGTCCAATAATAATAATAATAATAATAGTAATAATAATAATAATAATAATAATAATAATAATAATAATAATAATAATAATAATAATAATAATAATAATAATAATAATAATAATAATAATAATAATAATAATAATAATAATAATAATAATAATAATAATAATAATAATAATAATAATAATAATAATAATAATAATAATAATAATAATAATAATAATAATAATAATAATAATAATAATAATAATAATAATAATGGAGGCACATGTGCAGAAATGCATTCGCAATTCACAGAGAAGCACTATTATGTGGTCGGTGCCAGTATTTTCAAAGAATGCAGTGTTTTCTCGGAAAGTTTTGGTCTGTCTGGAAGGCTTGGAACTGCCCTGCGACGGTGTCAGCAGAGCTATCGGTCAAATCTTCGTACTCCCCTCGCGGGTGAGACGATGGAGGGGGAATCGAACTGGCGACAGGTCCCAGATGGTAGACCTTGACCACTGGGCTATCGCGGTGCCACAATAATAATAATAATAATAATAATAATAATAATAATAATAATAATAATAATAATAATAATAATAATAATAATAATAATAATAATAATAATAATAATAATAATAATAATAATAATAATAATAATAATAATAATAATAATAATAATAATAATAATAATAATAATAATAATAATAATAATAATAATAATAATAATAATAATATTATTATTATTATTATTATTATTATTATTATTATTATTATTATTTGGACACCGTGATAGCCCAGTGGGCAAGTTCTACCATCTGGGCCCTGTCGCCAGTTCGATTCCCGTCGGTGCCACCAGTATCTTCATTGAACATACCGGTCCGTCTGGAAGTGTTGGAGCTGCCCGTGCGGGGGTGTCATTAGAGCCTATCGTCAATTCTTCGTACTCCCCTCACGGGTGAGACGATGGAGGCGCATGTGCAGATTTGCATCAGCCATTGACAGAGAAGCACTATTATTATTATTATTATTATTATTATTATTATTATTATTATTATTATTATTATTATTATTATTATTATTATTATTATTATTATTATTATTATTATTATTATTATTATTGTTTGGAAGATACGAGTGTTTGCCTAGTTGGAATATCTTCTTAGCCAGAGTAAGGTGCTGTAGTGCAGCTGACTTGACAATCTTCGAGAGTACAGTAATAATATACTATTAATATGTAAGGAAGTGAATGTTTTGAGCTTTCCCTACTCAAGGACTTTTAATTTTGAAGAATGCTTGCTTTTCGTAGAGAGTCTGTGTTTTTATTAAATTGTTTCACGGATAGTTGTAGTGGTAATATTATAAATCAACAGATGATCGGAACCCTGCAGTCAACTTAATCAGTATTAATAATCTGCCTACCCTCTGAATCACTACCAACGTGGCAGCCGGATTTCGGCAGAAAAAATCTCAAAATTAAAAAAATTTAGAGTTTCTTCTTCTTATTCTTATTCTTATTCTTTTTCTTCTTCTTCTACTTCTACTTCTTCTTCTGTTGTGTGTTGTTCCTTCTTCTCCTGTTGTGGTTGTTGCTTCCTCTTCTTCCTTTTCCTTCTACATTGCTGCATGCGATTTGCGGGTACGACAGAGAGTCAGTCAGTCGATGTCATGAATCTTCTTTTTCAGTCCACTTCCGCTGATGTCAATATCGCAGGTCTGTATGTATTAATATGTATATGTGTAGATCGTCTCGGGCGCACTTCACCAGGTAAATGTTTTGTTGTTGTTGTTGTTGTTGTTGTTGTTATGTCATGATGTATGTGTATTACTGGGTACATTCAAGTGTCAAACTCAGCCAACGAATTTGAGTTAAGGGTCAGATTTCAGATTAGCGGTCAGATTTTAGATTAGTGGTCAGAATTCAAATTAGTTCAATTTAACGGTAATATTTCACAAAAATTATGCAGATTTTGCGGACGGATATAGCAGTTTGAATTCTGACCACTAATCTGAAATCTAGCCGCTAATCTGAAATCTGCCACTTAACACAAATTCTATAGCTGAGTTTGACACTTGAATATACCCAGTAATATTAATATGTATGTATATATCAATATGTATTATTATAATATGTTAGACTGCGTATGCGCATGCCTTCCTACTACCTACCTAATCAATTGCAACCTAGGTAGCGAATGCCTCCTTCCCTCTCCCCCCTCCCCTAGCGGCTCCGACACGTATGAATACTAGTATTCAGTGTCCTGTTCAACTTCTTTTCTAAAGTTCGGTGGCTCCGACACGTATTAATATATATTAATACTATTAATAGTATCATAATCAGGATCAGGTTTTTGTTCTAAACTTGAATTCTTCACCTACCCAGCAATAATATTAATACAAGCTCAGTGTTAATGTAAGCTCAGGTTGCTTCAAAGTGCGTAATTCCAGCTTCCTTTTCATAATACACTGCCCTTTCTTCCTCCCCTCCTCCAACCCTCCCTTAGTCACTCAAGAATCTTTTACAATCATGATTTCTGTTACAAACTTCGATATAGCAAGAATATTAATATTAATATTAATAACAATATTATTAATACTTCCTAACTCCGGCAAGACATTTTGATAGACATGATTATATGTGATAACCGTTACATTTTCCACTTAGATGATTAATAAGTATTACTATATACAATTATTAATATTATATATATTGTAATATTAATGAGGCGACTCATAACCAACAGTTTTATTTTATACCATTTATTAATATTCACTGCGGAAAATGTTAGATCATATTTTACTAATATGAGGCGACTCATTAGTATTAACACATTTTTCTCTTGCAGTAATAACGAGTTTTTTCTTCTGTATTTCAATGATAACTTAAATATACATACTGACAAAAGGGGCGCGGAGGGACTCGGGGGCAGGATACAACAGAATCATAAGTTCATTCTCACGCGTGCTACAACACCCCCCTGCCCCCCCTCCTCCCTTCCGCGCGTCCGCCTGCAAAAAAAACTATTAATGTTTCTGAATTTCTGGTTTCTGATTTTAAAGAAAATGCTGATGTATTAATAGCACTTATTGCAGTGGTGTGCTACAGCACACTAAGATATTACTAGGTACATTCAAGCGTCAAACTCAATCATCGAATTTGATTTAAGGGTCAGATTTCAGATTAGCGGTCAGATTTTAGATTAGTGGTCAGAATTCCGAGTCAAATTAGTTCAATTTAACGTTAAGATTTCGCAAAATTATGCAGATTTTGCGGACGGATATAGCAGTCAAATTGAACTAATTTGAATTCTGACTACTAATATGAAATCTGGCCGCTAATCTGAAATCTTGCCCTTAACTCAAATTCTATGACTGAGTTTGACACTTGAATGTACCCAGTAATAGGAAAAAAACTTCATTGTTCGTTTTCTCGCGGCGTGCTTACCCCCTTGCAGCTGTAGCACGCCGCCCGCAGCGCGTCCAGCATATCTGGCGACAATCAGAAATCCATCATTCAGAACCTCCTGCAATCATTTGCAAAATCAGAAATCCGAAATTCCGCATTGTTTTTTCTTTATTCTCTTTGTCAGAGGGATCCACGGACAGGCTGGATGAAGGGTGCATGGGAATTTTTTTATGTTCTCTCGCGCGTTCCCCCCCCCCCCCCCCCCCCCTCCCACTCCGCCTCGTTCACCCTTCCTCTCGCCATCCCTCGTCCAACACTCTCCCCGCCCGGCCGTTCAAAAACCAATATAGCAAACAGTACTCGCCAGAGAGTGCTGCAGTGTCACTCCGCGCTCACTCACTCGCTCACTCGCTCACTCACCGCCCACTCATCTACTCGCTCACTCACTTGCTCTCACCTACTCACTCACTCACTCGCTCACTCCTTCACTCACTCCTGCATTCGCTCACTTGCTCACTTACTTAAATCACTTATTCACTCACTCAACCACTCATTCACTTATTCACTCACTTACTCACTTTTGCTCACTTACTCACTTGCTCACTTACTCGCAGTAAAGTCAGAACTCTGTTTTCTTCTGTTTTTGCAGGCGGACGGAAGGGGGGGGGGGGGGGGCACTCGCGCCCGCACACACACATACACACACATACACACACATACACATACACACATACATACATACTAACATACACACACACACACACACACAGGGGGCAGGGGACAAAACAATTTGTTTCTTACTTCTCGCGCGCGTTGGCCCCCTCCCTTCTGGGCGAAAAAAAAAACTATTTCCAAATTAGGAAAAATTTATGCTCTCTCGCGCTTCCCCCTCGCAGCTGTAGCACAACCCCTGCAGCCCGTGCAGCATGTCTTTGCCAAATCAGAATCAGCAAGTTGGAACTCTGTTTCTTTTTTTCCTGACGGACGGGCGGAACCGGGGGGGGGGGGGGGGTAAATGGGGGCGGGGGTGGCGGGGGGAGAAGGAGGGGGCAGGCAAACTTGTTTTGTTCTTTGGCGCGCTTCCTTCTTGCTGCAACCCGTGCAGCATGCCTTTGCAAAATCAGAAATGAAAAATTCGGAACTCTGTGCTTTTTCTTTTGGTTCCGGACGGACGTACGGGAAGGGGGCATAGGTAAAAAATTTGCTTCATTCTCGAGCTCGCTCCCCCCTCTCTCCCGCCCTCCATCAGGCGGGGGGGGGGGGGGTGGAACCGATTTTCGAGTTTCTAATTTCTAACTTTGCAAACAACATGCTGCTGTAGCACGAGTTGCAGGCAGAGCCGCGAGCCCGCTCGCCAGAAATCTTTTTTGGCTCTAACCCCCACCCCTCCGCCTCGTACAAGCTCCCTCTCGCCCATCGTCCAACATTCTCGCGCCAGACACAAACTAACCTAGCCAACAGCCAGAGTGGGGTATGGTGCCACCCGCCGCTTACTCACTCGCTCACCTACTCGCTCACTCACTCGCTCACCCACTCATTCACCTGCTCACTCACTCACCTGCTCACATATTTGCTCACTCACTCACGCATTCACTCACCCACTCACTTGCTCACTCACTCATTAACCACTCACTTGCTCACTCACTCACGTACTCGCAGAAATCAAAAATTTGGAACTCTGTTTTTTTTTTCCGGACGGACGGCGGAGGTGTGTGTGTGTGTGTGGTGGGGGGAGGGGAGGGGGGGGGGGGGGTGGGAAGGGAGGGTGCAGGGGACCAAACTTTTTTTTGTTGATTCATTCTCGCGCGCTTTGCCCCCCTCCCTTCCGCGCGTCCGTCTAGGGGGAAAAACAAACAAAAAAAAAAAAAAAAAAAAATCAAATTTCTGGGATTTTGCAAACAGCATGCTGCCGTAGCACGGGTTGCAGGGGTGTGCTACAGCACCATGCTAAGGAAGCAATTGTTCACTCTCTCGCGCGCTTCCCCCTTGCAGCTTCAGCACACTCCCTGCAGCCCGTGCAACATGTCTTTGCCAAATCAGAAATCAGAAATTCGGAACTCTATTTTTTTTCTTTTTTTTCTTTGTTTTCGGACGGACGGGCGGAAGGACGGGAGGGGGGGGGGGGGGGGGGGGAAGGGGCAGGCGAAAAGAATTTTTTGTTCTCTTGCGCGCCTTCTTTTTGCAGCTCTAGCGTACCCCCTGCAACCAATGCAGCATGTCTTGGCCAAATCAGAAATCAGAAATTCTAACTGTTTTTTCTTTGTTTTTCTCTGACAGACGGACGGGGGGGGGGGGCGAGGACGGAGAAGGGGGGGGCGAGAAGGATGGAGAAGGTGGGCATTTTTTTCATGGATTTTAGCAGGTTCCTGAGCCTCCCCCCTTCCCCTCCCTCCCACCCGTCTATCAAGCGGGGGAAACAAACCGATTTCCGAGTTTCTATTTTCTTACGTTGCAAACAACATGCTGCTGTAGCACGAGTTGTAGGGGTGCTACAGCCGCGAGCCCCCTCGCCAAAAATCTTTTTCGCTCTGCCTCCACCCCTCCGCCTCGTACACGCTCCTTCCCGCCCATCCCTCGTCCAACACTCTCGCCGCCCGCCAGACAAAAACTATCTTAGCTTAACTGCCAGAGGGCGCTGTGGTGCCCCCCTGCCGCTCACTCACTCGCGCGCACCTACTCACTCACTTGCTCACTCACTTGCTCACTCACTTGCTCACTCACTTGCTCACTCACTTGCTCACTCACTTGCTCACTCACCTGCTCACTCACTTGCTCACTCACTCATTCACGCATTTGCTCACTCACTTGCTCACTCACTCACTTGCTCTCTTACTAACTCACCCACTCACTTGCTCACTTACTCACGTATTCACTCACTTGCTCACTCGTACTCGCAGAAGTAGGAAATTCGGAACTGTTTTATTTTTTCTACTTTTTTCGGACATACGGCGGAAGGGGAGGGGGGAGGGGGGGGGGGGGTGGGGTGGGGCGGAGGGAGGGGCAGGGGACCGAAAAACCTTGTTTCTTCATTTTCGCGCCTGTTGCCCCCTCCTTTTCGCGCGGGAAAAAACAACTGTTTCCGAATTTCTGTTTTCTGATAATGCAAACAAACGTGCTGCTGTAGCACGGGTTGCAGGGGTGTGCTGCAGTAAGGAAAAAATTCTGCTCGCTTGCGCTCCCCCTTGCAGCTGTAGTACACCCTCTGCAGCCCGTGCAGCATGTCTTTGAAAATTTGGACCTTTTTTTTTCTTCTTCTTTTCCCCGGACGGACGGGCGGAAAGGGGGGAGAGGGGTGAAAACTTTTTTGTTCTCGCGCGCTTCCTTCTTGCAGCTGTAGTACACCCCCTGCAACCCGGGCAGCATGTCTTGCAAAATCAGAAATCAGAAATTCGGAACTCTGTTCCCCCCCCCCCCCCGCCTCTTTTTTTTCGGACAGGCGGACGGGAGGGGGCGGAGGGAGGGGGGCATGGACTTTTTTTGTTTCATTCTCGAGCGCGCTTTCCCACCCACCCACCCACCCCCCCCCCCCCCCCACCCACCCCCTCCCCGCCCGTCCATCAGGCAGTGAAAAAAACAGATTTCCGGATTTCTCTCTTCTGATTTGCAAGCAACATGCTGCTGTAGCACGAATTGCAGGGGGTGCTACAGCCGCGATCCCCCTCGCCAGAAATCTTTTTCGCTCCCCCCCCGAACCCTCCGCCTCGTACACGCTCCCTCTCGCCAATCCCTTGTCCAACACTTTCGCCGTCCGCCAACCTAGCTAAACAGCCAGAGGCCGCTTACTCACTCGCTCACCTACTCGCTCACCTACTCGCTCACTCACTCGCTCACCTACTCGCTCACCTGCTCACTCACTCGTTCACTCACTCACACATTCACTCACTCGCTCACTCACTCACTCACTTGCTGACTCATGAACTCACTCACTAACTCATTCACTCATTCACTCACTCACTCACTTGCTCACTCACTCACTTGCTCGCTCACTTGCTCACTCACGTACTCGCAGAAATCAGAAATTCGGAACTCCGTTTTTTTTCTTTCGGACGGACGGCGGAAGGGAGGGGGAGGGCGGGGCGGAGGGAGGGGGCAGGGACAAAAGAAATTGTTTCTTCATGGTCGCGCGCGTTGCCCCACTACCTTCCGCGCGGGAAAAAATTCAGCATTTCTGATTTCTGATTTTGCAAATCACGTGCTGCTGTAGCACGGGTTGCAGGGGTTGTGCTACAGCACTATGCTAAGAAAAAAAATTATTCGTTCTCTCGCGCGCTTCTCCCTTGCAGCTGTAGCAACCCCCCTGCAGCCCGTGCAGCATGTCCTTGCCAAATCAGAAATCAGAAATTCGGAACTCTCCCTTTTTTTTTCTTTTTTTCTGGACGGACGGAGGGAAAGGGGGGCGTGAGAGGGAGGGGCCAGGGTAATTTTTTTTTGTTCTCTCGCGCGCTTCCTGCTTGCAGCTTTTGCATAACCCCTGCAACCCGTGCAGCAATCCTTGCAAAATCAGAAACCAGACATTCGGAACCTTTTTTTTTTTTTTTTTTTTTTCCCCGGACGGATGGACTGGGGCCCCCTCCCTCTCGCCCGTCAGTCCGGGAAAGAAAAAACCAATTTCTGACTTTCTGATTTCTGATTAAAAGGTTGCAGGGTTGCTACAGAAGAAAGTGCTGCCGGATTTGCTTTTTTTTCGTTTTGGCGCACCTTCCTGCTGGAGCTTGTCCTAAGGCTCCTTGTCTGTGCTATTACTACTCTACATGTTTCTATCTTCTTGGCAGTGCTTTCTCTTTCCTCCTTGCTTCTTCCTTCTTCGATTCCTTCCTCTGCCTTCTTCCTTCTTCCTCCTTCCTCCTCCTTCCTTCTTCCTTCCTGCTTCCTCCCTCCTTCTTCCTCCCTCCTCCCTCCGCAGCGGTTTACTCTCTATCATTCCCCGTTGACCGAAGACACGGAGCCAAATGAATGATTGTCGGGGTTGCTGGGATCCCTTGTGGGCTATACTAGTAGTCTGGCACCTTGCAAAAGCCTACCAAAGGACGTGCGAAACTATTTGGAGCGTTAATACAAATACCAACACACCAACACACGCCCACGCACACACACACACACACACACACATAGGTACATAATACGTGCATACAAATACTTAATAAACACAAACACACGAACACACACATAATACATATACACATACACACACAAAGACAAACACAAAGAAACATACCAAGTGTTCGTGTATGTGTGTGCATGTATGCATGTAACATATGTATGTATGTATTATGTGCGTATGTATATGTGTGTCTGTGTCTGTGCGCGTGAGTGCGTGCGTCTGTGAGTTGGTGTGTTTGTGTTTGTCTTCGTGGTATATGTGTGACTGTGTAGGTCTTCTACTTCCTTACGATGCTCTTACTATTGGACCTGCCACCTTATTCACTTAAATCTTCCTATGGAGACAGCACATACTGACTCACCCCTCACACAACCCTGCTCCATTACCTACTACTACCACTACACCGACCACTACTACACAGAATATACGTAGGAGAGAGATGGGAGTAGCGGGAGTAGAGGGAGTAGGTGTAGGGATAGGACAGTTCGTGCCTCTTACCTCTGTGTTGTCCCCATCTCATGCACAACCCACACCCCAAGCACAGTCCTTAAGTGTGTCGTCGGCACCCCTTGTACCACTTAACGCTTCTGTGACGTCTGCATTGTTAACTCATGCATACTCTGTGTCTCGTGTTGTGTCTGTCCCACCTGAAAGAGAGCCGGGAGAAACCGCCAACCAACCGTTCCCCTCCGAACAGGGGAAAGTAGGGACAGTGGAGGGTAAACAGGCGTTCGGCAGGGGGGGACTTCCCCCATTGAAGAGTTACAACGACTCCTCAATGCCCTCGCCCAAGGGTTTAAGAATAGGACAGTGAGAGACGGACAGATTGTAACGAAGAATGGGGAGCACGATGAGTTTTACACTGAGGTGTATTATGCGATACATGACTGCATAATAACTATGGCTTCCAAATACGAAGACCCATTTGCACGTGGGATTGTCTCTTCCTTTCCTTACATGTTAGAAGAGATAGAGGAGCTTGAAGCTGTGTTGGGGGGTAAGACCCCACCAGAGGAGGATGAATCAACAGATAGTTCTCAGTCCGACACGACCACCAACACTCAAAGCACATACACCGCAACAAACCCACATACTGAATGTGCCATTATGTTGATGGGAAATGAAACAGACAGCGATACTAAAGCTAATAGTATTGTGTGGGTAGATGACAGCGGTGCGAGCGAAACACAATCTCCCGACAAAACCACATTCATCAAACTTGTGAAGGCCCCACAGAAGTTCAGGATTGCCAAAGGGAGCATTAGGACTGAGTACAAGGACAAGGTTCAAATGAACCTTTCGGGTTCTAACGGGGATGAAGTCTGTGTTTTTGATTCACATACCACTTATAATCCACATTTAAAATATGGGTTAGTCGCAACATCGGCGTGGGTGCGAAAAGGGTTTGCGGTGGTACATCAGAACAATCAGGTCATCGTCCTAAAGAAGCCCATTCGAATTGAGGAGAAAGAGATAGTAGCCAGGGGGAGAGCTCTACCTAACAACCTCACAGTCTTTGATGCCCCAGGGACCAAACCACTCGACCCTAATGAATGGTATGAACCCACCACACAGTCTCACCTTGATACGGAAACAACCAATCAACCTAACCCCCCTCCTGAAACAATTGAGGCTCCCGAGTCCGATGATCTCGGGGGTACAAGCTTGACAAGTTTCCTTTCACCTTTCTCAAAGATCCAACCTACCTGCGTACCATGACATATACTGTTGTTTGTCTCCTTGTATATGTGGTTGGCAATGTGATGTGTCTCATACTTACGTACCTTATTCTACTGAGATAGACACTGAGAGAGGTGAGAGAGCAGAACAGGAGGATGACATGGTGTTGTGTCCTGTTGTCCGTCCCCACTACCATGATAACATACACGCCACCGTATTTCACCGCATGTGTAAACACAGAGGGGTAAAGGCCATGGAGAGGATGGCAGTATATGGGAGTAAAGATAGTGGGAAAAGAGTGGAAAGAACGAATAATGAAGTGTGAGTGGTGTTTGCGGAATAAAATCAAAAAGACACCACACTTCAAAAAGAACCATCATGTCGTAGAACACCGACCCGGGATCCACATCTCAATGGATACCCAGGGTTGGTGGAATACGACATCATGGGACGGTAAGCGGTATAAGTTTACTGTTAAGTGTTTAGCGTCCAACTTTGAACTTGATTACTATTTGCGTTACAAGAACGAATTTTTTCCTTGTTTTCTCAAAGCTATTGCTTTCTTTGAGAGACACTCAGGGAAGAAAGTTAAGTTCCTCACCTGTGACCAAGAGTACGGCATGTACAAAGAGTTCAAAGAGTGGGTTGACGTAAATCAAGCAGTCTTTCTCGAAGCCCCAACAGGGGAGAAACAGGTTGTAGCTAAGGTAGAGCGGTCCCACCAAACCAATGGTGGGCCTGCTAGGGCTATCCTTAGCGACGCCGAGCTTCCACCTTCTATGTGGGTGGAAGCCGAGAAAGCAGCGACGTATTTTGGCAATCTCTTGCCTATCGCCCATGGACCCTTCAAAGGGAAATCACCCTACGAAGTCATCCACAAACGAAAACCCATGCTACACCACCTAAGACCTATCGGATGCACGGCTTTTATGAAAATGGATGCTAAGAGGGGGAAGGGTGAGAGAGGAAAGAGAGTAGTATTTCTCGGGTATGAACGGAATACTGGATATTATCGGGTATATAATCCTGTTGCAAGGAAAATACACGGTAATGTTCGTGATGTCGTGTTCGATGTCTGGAAGTTGGGAAAGAGGGAAGCATCCAAATCTCTAGCAGATGCAAACGCCTCTGAAGAGATGTTTTCGGTAAAATGGCATTTGCCCCCTTCGGAATCCCAACGAACCCCTCAACACCCGGAAAGTCAAGGTAATGCTTCGGGGGAGATATCGGTACAACACCCGGAAAGTCAAGGTAATGCTTCGGGGGAGATATCGGTAGAGGTACTCCCGACTGGGGGAGATACTTCCCCAGCCGGGGGCCTATCGTCCGAATCGCCCCCAAACAAGGCGCCCCCCAATGACCCCAATACAGGGAACGGCGACACGAAGGCAGTGGAAGTCAGGGAGGATGGATCTGACCCACCACACTTAGTGCCTCCGGCCCCGAAAGGTTTGACCCATAAGCCCAGTGGGGATCAGGGGGAGGCGAAAGTCTCGAAAAAGAAACATAAGTCCAAAGAGAGACGCGATTTGTCCGGGATATATATGGAAATTCCGGCTAAAGCGTGGGGAGAGGGATGGGCGAAACAAACTTACGGGAATGATTGGCAAACTGCGGTTCGCAAAGGCACGGTTACTGCACCCGCTGCCCCAGTTACCCGTAGAACCGAACGTTTCCCGGCGCACGCGGTCCTCTTTGATGACGGGGTTACCGATAAGGTGATCGATACCGAAATTCTCAAGTATGGCGTTGCTAACATTCCAGTAAAACCACCACCCCTATCGACCAACTCAATGACAACGAAAATCAAAGTGAAGCCGCCGCGCCCAATGTGGGTGGCCTACACTTCGATACTACGTCGGAATTTGGGTTTGTCGAGGGGGAGAGGGAAAGGGTGGCGGAGCAGAGGGCTGAACACAGCTCCAACTGGCGGTCGCATGAACAAGGCGAAATTTCTGGGGAAAACATTATCACGGGAAGGACAAGGAGCGCACATGTCACGGTATGCGCTCGAGTAGAGCGTGCATAATATTGTCTTGTCAGTGAGAAATTTCCGGAATTCCCGGTGATACAAAAACCAAAAGATCGTAAGCAAGCTCGGCAGAAAGAATTTGAGCAGCTGAAAGAACTTAAGGCTTTTGTTTGGCGCAAAGCAAAGGAAGCTAGAATGTCCGGGACGCCAATCATCCCGGTGAAATGGATAGACACCGTCAAACAACAGGGTACGCCAGATGAGTTTCATAAAGCCCGAATTACGTTGAGAGGGGACCTTTTGAAGGCATACGCTCAATATGACACTAGAAAGACTTACTCCCCTACCGCTCGACATCGGACAATAATACTCATGATAGCGTACGCTGCATGTTTTGGGATTGACTTATGGCTGATCAATTTCACCACGGCCTATCTCCATGCCAGAATCCAGTACAACATATACGTAAAACCACCGCCCGAATTCCAATTGGAAGATTACGTTTGGCTTTTGAAGAAAGCCTTATACGGCCACCCGGAATCTGGTCGGTTGTGGTACGATATGTTATAGTATTACGGGGAACTCACGGGAGAACTTGAGTTCAGAACCTTTACGCTCGATAGAGCATCCTTCATAAAACATGGAAGCAGCCCCAAGACCACACAACTCTTGTCCTTCCATGTCGATGACGGATGCCACGCTGCGACTAGGTCTGAACACCTCAAGATGGTCGCTCACGCTCACTTTGAGAAAAGAGGGTTCAGATGTAAAGATCTGGGTAAAGCCACTGAGTTCAAACATATCCAAATTGTTCAAACTGAGAAAGGGATTGCGTTACACCAACGCAAATACGAACTTCTCATTTTGAACGAATTAGAGTATATGAACGAAGTGCCAGCTAAAACCCCGTTCACATCTGAAAATCCGGCACCTCTCAAGAAGGACCATAGGCTATTGAAGTACGATCTAAGATGCCTAATAGGCATCCTTATCTTCTTAGCTGTACGTACGAGGCCTCTTCTGATCTGCCCGTTGAGTATTGCAGCCAAATCTCAAGTTACCCTGACACATCATATGCAATGGCGCACCGCATGTTCTTCTGGTTATTGGCACCAAGGGCGTTCTTTTTCCGGAGGGGAGACAAGAATCTTAGGAAACTATTAGAATCTTGTTTCTCCGCCCCAAAA
>WBZZ01002824.1:95000-115000 GCA_019918135.1 Paulinella micropora
ACGCCTTTCTCTCTCTCTCTCTCTGTCTGTCTCTCTCTGCTCTCTTCCCTCTCTTCCCTCTTTCTCTCTCTCTCTCTCTTTTCTCAACCTGACGCCTTTTTCTGAACCTGACGCCTTTATATCTCTCCTTCTCTCTCTCTCTCTCTATCTCTCTCTCTCTCTCTCTCTCTCTCTCTCTCTCTCTCTCTCTCTCTTTTTTTTTTTTTTTTTTTTTTTTTTTTTTTTTTTTGTTCTTGCTTACTTCAGTGTGGCATGCCAGCCCACGGCCAAGTGGGTTACCAGAGTCTGCTGGTGCTAGACGGATCTAGAGAAGTACGCCGTGGGCCTTTTTTTTTCGCGCGCAGGCAGGGGTGGGTCAGGAGTATTTGGGGAGTTGCAATTGCGAGAAATACTTGCATTTGGAAGGATGTTTTCCCAAAACAAACAAATCGAGTTGCAATTGCGAGCAGCTAGACTGGCGCAGCCAAGGGACACCAAAACGTACGAGCCCACAGAGGTCGTGATGGTTGGTCGAGGCAAATGGATAAACTCCTGTGTGGCTCTCCGTGACGGGTGTCTTTCGCAGATGGCGAACATTCCCGACCAACCTGGGCAGGCGTACAACGCTCGTTTGCGTTGGGACAAGAAAAAAATGTGCTATGTCTTTGTGGTCCACCAAGACAATTTATTGTGAGGAAATACGTGTAAGTAGTTACGGCAGACAGGCAAATAGACACGCTCGCCGTGCTGTACGACGCGCACTCAGTCTAACTTAGGGTGGTGACATACCATGTCAAGCACGCGGTGGTATCTCATTAAAAACGATGTATGTTTGAACTACCGTAGGTTGCACAGCGTCCGGCCCGGCTGGTGTGCACGTTGGCGACTTCACTGTCATTATGCTCCGTCTTTATGAGTACAGCAAACGGTTAGGGATTGGCAGTTTTGTTATGTACACACGCTTTCAAAATCCTGGACGCATGATGTCCAGGTTGCATCCATGATTAAAACCTTGGATCCAAGACGTTGATCTCGGACATGTGATTTAGAATGCCGGACCCAAGATGTAGATCTCGGGTTTTTGTTCAAAGTCATGTTTCCAAGATTTAATCTTGACATCCAGATTTGCACTGTGTTACCAAGATTTAATCTTGGTTCCGTGATCTAAAACCCTGGACCAAAGATCAAGATCTTGAACCCGGGATTAAAGTCTTGGAACCTGGAATAGAAATCTTGGGATCAGGATTTCTATGTATGCTTGGTAGGATCCGGTGCAGCGTACGCGTCCTGCTCAGGCGATTCAGCGCCCCCCGAAGAGATCAAGACTCCACAACCGATACCCCCGTCATACGCATTCCAGGCATACAAAGAAACAGGCAGTGGAGAGACGACGCCATGGAAAGACTGAGGCTGCTATACAGGCGGACCCTGACTCTCAAGATGTACAGGCAGAGCCTGATTTGCAAGATGCACAGGGAAATCCTGAGTTGCAAGCTGCAGGAGTATAGTAGCCCCGGACCCTGCGGTGTTTCCAGATAGGTACGACTGCGTGGATGAGGTGGAGCAGTCAGCTCTCGATGCAGGCGTTAGCGAAGCAGAGGTGGGTGTGGAGTTGCAGCCAATCTTTGCTGAAGGTCGGCTTCGGGAGGCTACCGTGGTGAACTTGCTGATGGAGCACGCAACCGCGCACAATATTTCCAGAGAGCGTATGCAGGGCTTTATGAATATTCTTAATCTTTTAATTCTGGACGGTGGCTGGACAAAGCGCGTACTAAAAAAATAGGCTACTTACGACAAAGCCATGACACGCGCCGCTAAGCAAGCGACGTCCAAGTACATTGTCTGCCCCCGGGAATGTCGAACAGGCTGCATGCACATGGAAGAAGGAAGGGTGCGCTTTAATTTTGCTCGGGCTGTGGAACCAAAATGGAACTGAAAACAGAAACTGACCTGAATGCTCGCACACTTCGGCACATAGACATGGGAGTACAGCTGGAAGCTATTTTCCGTCATTCAGGTCATTATATCATAACTGCTGCGATATGTTCATGCGCATAATATTATCATGTATACGTACCTATGCAGACGTGCGACCTTTTGTTGAATGGACGGAAGGGAAAGGAGGCACAGCGCTCGTTGTACCTGCAGATTGGCGTAAGTCCCCGGCAAAAGAATCGATTGTTTTGGGTTTTTACCTGGATGGTATCAATGCATGGCGTGGTATCAGGGAAAACAACCCTCATTCCATCACTTTTGTTGTCATAGAGGTTTTGAACCTCCCATTCTTTTTGCGGGCGGACCCAAGATTTACAATGATCTGCGACATTATTCCTGGTCCCAAGAAGCCCAAGCGTCTTGAACCATGGCTGCAACCCACCATACGAGACGTGCGAAAATATAACTTCACTGTACTCTTTGCGTCCGCCGACTACGAGGCACACGTGGCACTCTTGAGTCACAACATGCTTGGCTATGCTGGTTGCACCCAATGCATGCAAGTTTCTGAGAAAGTGGGTGACTTTTACGACTGGGCATCGCGAAACTACAGGGACCCCCCCCCCCCCCCCCCGCCGCCGCAAGACCGCAGCGGATGCAAGGAATTGGGGTCGGCAGGCAAAGGCAGCGAACGGAACAAGGAGGAAAAGATGCTCACATGTACGGCTTCAAACGGGAGCCGGTGCTGTTAGACGTGCTAGAAGATTGCATTGTGCAGTCACCGGAAGACGCGCTGCATCTAATTGAAGGATGCCTGAAAAAACATCTGTTTCCCTGGCTGGCAGCGAAAAAAGAAATCGCCAGGCCCGGGTCTGGGGCTACTTGGGAACGATATTTAGCAAGCCGGAGAACTGGGCTGCCAGTTTGACCGCTGCCGCTGCTGGCAGAACGAGGGGGGCGCCGCGGGCTGCTGCCCGCGGCACAGTTTTTGCCACGGCCGGGGCCAGCTGTGCGAGCGCGGGCGCTGGCCTGCCGCGCTCGCGGGCGGCGCCGAACAGAGCTGGCTGGCAGAGCGCCCGTACGCCGTGTGCCTGTGCGACGAGGGTTTCATGGGCGAGCGCTGCGAGGAGCCAGTGCCCTCCGACACCAGCTGCCACCTGTCGGCCCGCACGCGCGCGCTCAGTGCCAATGCGCCCTGGAGCCTGCCGTCTCGAAGCCCCAGCCGCACACCCTCGCGGTCACCTACCATCTCGATCTCGCCGACGCAATCACCCACGCAAACGCCGTCGGCCTCCCCCGTGCCCCTCCTTGGCCTCCTTTGGCTCTTCCAGGACATGTACTCTAACCTGTGTATGTGCACGCAGACTAGCACCTGGGAGTTGTGTCCTACGAACCAAACCGGGTTCCGACGCTGCGCAGCTGGGTTGAGCAATGGCCGTCTCGCGCGTTACGCAAACCCTACTAATCCCTTCACATCTCAAATCGACAGCGCACTGACCTATGGGGCTAATAGAACAATAAACGGGGTTGAGCAGCGATTATGCCCCCCGGAATCCTGGCCGACCGCGTTAGTGTGGGGCTCCTTTCCTAGTACTGCCTGGCAGCTTTTGGATGTCGGTAGTGCGAATAACCAACCCACATATTTTCTAAACCAGAGACATGTTTGTGTATCCAATACTATGTTGCAGATCACCTCGACGCCCCGTTTGTGGTGTATTTACAAGGCCAATAATAAAGCTGTAGGCAGCGCCGTTATGTCTGGGTGGTTCCCACAAACAGGACAGTGCGCTATTTTCGTGTTGCTACAGGAGAGCCAGCTCGGCAGTCCCAGTGACTCGACCAGCGCATCGCGCACACCCTCGCCTCTGCCTTTGCCCACGCCTCTGGCATACGAGGTGCGCTACGGGCCTGTCTACCTGGTGGTTTCGGTTTTTGTGACCAACTTGCAACATGACCAAGAAGAACTGTGGTGGCTCCGGGCGCAGGGGCGGGGGGCTACTACGCTCACGGTGTTTCAGAGTACCGCCGGCCTGGACCCACGTGCCACCGTCGCCGGCCTGGTTGACCTGGCCATGCTGGCTACTCTGGAGCCGCACGCAGATCGCGTCCGCTACTCGGTTACGTTCTACAACGAGACCACGCCCTACCAGTGGCAGAGCGTGCCCGTGGCGGGCGGCGGCTGGCAGTTCGCATCCTACCGGCTCGGCCTGGAGCCCCCCGGCTCCGTCAAGTGGTTCACGTTGCGTCGGGTGTCATTCCCGCAGCCGCGCTGGGTGCAGCCCGGCTATGTTGGGCCCCTGTACAATCTGGTGGCGCCGGACAATTTGCTGTGCGTAGCAGCCAGCAGCGCCACCACCACTCTGAGTTTACAAAGCTGCGGCAACGACGGGACGGAACTGTACGTGCTGACGCGGTACGCCAGCGCCACCCCGACCCAGACCCCCACCCCAACGCAAACGCCGACGCGCACTCCCACGCCTACCCCGACTCGGACGCCCAGCAGAACCCCAACCCCCACGCGTACCCTCACGCCCACCCCCTCCCGCAGCCTGATGTACTTCTGGGCTCAAATAGGTCAATCATCTATTAATTCCAAGACAATTATTGCGCCGCACGTAGTAACGTGGTGGTCCATCGATTGTGACTAAGGCAAACTGGCGCTGGAGCTGCCCGACCTGCCCCGACACTTTTACTATAGTTTATACTAGTGCCCACATTCAGGCTAAGCGCACCGACTCGACCGGCGGGTGGGGCCTGGACCTGCAGTTCCAATGTACCCGTGATTAATATCAAGTCCTCTGAATAAAAAAAACTAACAAGCCAAAAAGACGAACCAACTAAAGAAAAAACAGCACCAGAAAAAGAAACGGGCACAAGTGGAGGAAAAAAAGGGGGGGGCCGGATGCTGCAGTGGTTCTGGGCCCTGCTCGCTATTGTCGTAAGCTTGGCAGATCAGCTCGGGCCCGAAAGGAGCATGAGGCGCTATTTTTAGTCTGGCGGGAGCAACTCAGCGCAGCCAGAGCGCAAGACGAAAGAGAAAGATCTTTGTTGAACAACGCACAACCGTGCCCCCCAGCGCGACGACGACAGGCTCCGCTGCTGCCGGTGTTCCCGGGCGAGCGCTTGTACCACACGAGTGCGCAATGCCGCCACGTGCTTGGCAAGAACGTCCATCCCCGGATTTATCACCCCCGAAAATCGAGAAAACTATTTGCTTGCGTGGCCTGAGCGATAGCTGTGTAAAATCGTGAGCTTTAATTAAACAAAAGCAGGCCCAAAACCCAAGGCTCCCCCGTTGCCCCCCCTCAGATCCGGGAGCCTATCCTGAAGGTGTCGACCGTGATGCTGTCTTCTGCTTCCGCATAGCGAAGACACTCACAACAAATCTACACGTAGGAAAAAAGCAAGCCGCGCAGTGGATATGGCCGAAATAGATGAGACCACTTGCCTCTGATACACAGACTATTACATTTTTCGGCCCCTCCCTCTCCCCCCCCCCCCCTCTCTTTTCTCCCTCCCTCTCTCCCCTTTCTCTTTTCCTTTGTCCCCCCTCTCCTCTCTTTAAAAGACAAAAAAGAAACGCTAACGCTCCTTCAAAAAAAACAGGCCCAGAACTCAAAAACTACCCCAGGCAGTGACCATGGCAGCCACCACGCCGTCCTCCTCTGCCTCCTCTGAGGTTGGCCCCTCGTCTAGGATTGGCCTGTTGCAAACAGAACTCCACGCCATCCTCACGCAAGCGTCGGCCCGCGTCTTCCGAGACCGCTTCGAGCCCAATTTCACTCTCATGTCCGGCGGCCGCCTGCACATCCTGCCTTCCGAGCGCGCCAGGCTCAACCAATTGCTGCGCGTCCTCGCCTGCCTGGCTTGCCCCGGCCCCCCTCTCGTCGAAGTCTTGCACATGCCATTCTGTAAGCTCGTCATCGATCTCGACTCCAAACAAACCCCACAGCTCTCGCCCGCACGGTTCGGCCAATTCATGCGCGCCTTCCTGGCCGTGCTGGCTTCCTTGGTCATCTCGCGCCTCGTCGCGAGCGGCTGGGACCCCGCGGCCGCGCGGGCTGCCTGTACCTGCCACGTCCTGCAGTCGCACGGCCCTGCGTCCAAGTTCCAAGTCAAACACCTAGAAGACGGCTCGCGCTCGCGCAAACTCGTCCAATTCGTCAAGCTGTCCTTCCACCTAGTCTTGAGCGGGCTGGCTCTCCATTGGGCAGACGCCGGCCTCTTGGTCCAGGCCGCCGCCCGCGCCTTCCCGCTACACTTCTCGGATTACCCAGACCTGCCCCTCGAGTCCGTCGTAGACCTCTCCATCTACAAACAAAAAGCAGGCTGTCGCTACGTGTACTGCGACAAAGCAGAACGACGCCCCTGCGAGGGCTGCTTCCAGCAGGACGACCGCCCTCCACCCCCACACTGCACCTTCAACATAAACTGCCACACGCACGTCTCCGCCCGCCGACCCATCCTCCCCCTCAGCGTCTTCAGTCTGGGGGGCATGCCCCCCGCGCCCCCCCTTCCAGCCCACACCACCGGGTCGGGCTGTGCTAGTAACGCCCCCTGCACCTGCGACGGGATGGGCCAGGGGGCGGGGGGTCCTGCTTGTCTAGTCCGACATTTCGGCTTTACCCCAGCCATTAGCCTCAGCGAGGCCCAACTCGACGAGTTTACTGCTTCCGCCAGCGTTGGCGACTGCGAGGGTGCCCCGAGCGCCCCGGCCTGGCAAGACCAGGATGCGTCCGCGCGTTTCAAGCGGCAAGGCCCCGCTGCTGCTCCCGCCCCTCAGCGGGGCCGCGCCCTCGGGCGCGCCTCCAAGCCCAGCCCGAGGCCGGGTGCTGCGTCGCGCCTGTCGTGGGGGCACGCACTGCCCGGGAGTGTCGCACTTACCCAGCCACAGGGTCTGACCCCAGTCACAGTTACGTTTGGCGGCCGGGCCGACCAAGAGCAGATGGTATGGCTCCTTGCCGCGCACCTGGCACCCTACTTAGGAGGCAAGTGCCAGTTTCAGGCCGTCGTCTGGCGGCCGGGAGACTGCATTTCAGCCTACACGGAGCTAGGTACCGCGCGGTGCCCTTTCAAGAGCGCTCGAACTAACCAGCCAGGGGGGCATGGCCGCAACCGGCTCTTCGTCACGCTGGGGCAACACGTCGTAACCATTCGATGTTATAACAGTGTGTGTAGCAGTTCCTCGGGGGGTTATGTTTGCATTATGCTTCCCTTGTGTTCCAGAAACAAACTCTGTCTCCAAGATCAGACCCAAGTCGTCCTCCAGCCCGATCCCCCAATAGAACCCGACGAAGCAACCACCGTTCTGGTTCCCACTGAGAATACCCCCGAGTATGTCCCAACGCAAGAACCGGCGGAAGGAAAGCTGAACGACGAAAGCAAGGATACGCCTTCCAGTACAGATAAAAAAGATGAACAAAAAGAATCGGTGGAAACGTACTTGCAAAATCGAGGTAAACACAATAAGAAATTTGTTTTGTTTTAGCTGTATTGGAAGGCCTGTTTTTCATTACGGTTATGTTTGTAGGAAAAGCCCGGAAGCACAGCAACACCCTCTCCCCGGGGCACAGGCCTATCACGCCCCTTCTTTCCAGCCCGCGCCAACGGACTAGACATGCAACCCCCCCGAGCCTCCCCGCCCTTCTTTCACCTCCTCCTCCTCCTCCACCTCCTCCTCCTCCAGTGCACGCCAGCGGGGAGAGTCCGAAGGAGGGAGATCCTACAAATGCTCATGAGGTGATGGAGTCCTTCCCCACAGAGCAGGACCTCCAGCTCGCTGACCAAAAGCAGACGCAGCAATCTTTGCAAGCCAAACTGACCAGACTAGCAACCAAAAAGAAGAATATTCATATCCAGAGCCTGCGCCCACTGTACCTAGGAAACATACCGTTCTTGGCTAATGAACAACGAGCTGTTACCACGTACCAGACTAGGTCTTGGCTTCTAGCCAACAAGACCCAAGCACGTTTGGCGCCCTACATCTTGGCGGGCGTTAAGTGGCAGATTGATCATATTGTGCCAAAAAGCTGGGGAGGCGTGGATCACCCACGCAATTACATAGTGATGCCAGCCTCTGTTAACATATCCTTCCGGGATTTTCTGTCGGCCGAGAAAATAGCTTACATTGGAAGCGTGGCAACGCGCGGGGCCAAGGCTTTTTGCAACTTTTTGAGGCCTTATGCGCTTTTGGGGCTCGGGAATCTGCCGCCGCTCGCGATCACAGCTGCTTTAGGGACCAGCATGGTTACAAGGTGGGACACTGAATCGATCTCCCCGCCTGTCAGGAATGCTTCAGTAACAATAAAAAAGCTCTCAGCCGAAGGCGGCGGCGACGAGGCTTGGGCTGTGAGTTCAAAGAAAAAGGCGAAGGATAGCAGAGTAGCAAACCTTGCCGCCCTCAATGCCAGCGTCGAAAACTCTCAGGCAACGGCGCAAAAAGAGGCCGAAGCCAGCTCGCGGCCGACGAGGCCAAGCGTGCGGCCGACAAAAAGGAAGAGCAGCTGCACGAAACAAGACAACGCGAATGGCCCCAAGCTGCTACCATGAGCGATGAGGAGCTTAAAGCCGCCATCATCATTGCCCAGAAGCCAGGGTTGCTATTCGCGATGTAAAGCTGGACGCGGCTAGCGGCTGTCCAGCCCAAGTAATGCGGCTTTTGCGCGGGCTGCAGGTCGAAAGCCTGTCCTTGGGGGGCGTGACCGCGGGCCTGTGCGAAGCGCTAGCCCTAATGCCCACAGCGCTTCCGGCCCTACAAATCCTGACGCTGCAGTTTTGCAAGCAGGTCGGAAACGCGGAGCTGCGCGCCCTGTCGAGCGCCCCAAGGCTACGGCGTCTTGACCTGTATGGCTGCGCCCAAATCACTGACGAGGGGCTTTCGTACTTGTCGCCGCTTACGAGCTTGGAGTTTCTGAATCTGGGCTACTGCCGGCAGATCACGGATTGCGGACTAGGGCTTTTACCGGCAGCTAGCCTGCAGCACCTGCACCTTAGCAATTGCCCGCGGATCACGCGAGCAGGGATCGCGCTTTTACCAACGGCTCAGCTACGGACCTTGAACCTTACAGACTGTCGACAGGCCAGCGACGAGTGGCTGCTAGCATTGTCGGGCTGTCGACTGTTGCAACAGCTAAACCTAAACGGTTGTAGCCAAATCACGGACAAGGGGCTGCAGCACGTGTCTAAGCTCCGGTGTCTCCGGAGCTTGTTTCTGTCAATGTGCCCCCTCATTACAGACGTAGGGCTCGCTCACCTGTCGGACCTCGCGCAGCTGCGCCAACTCCACCTTTTTTTCAGTTTGGGGGTTACTGTGCCAGGAGCGCGATTCCTATCAGACAGAATCCCCGGCCTTATAGTTGAGGGCATGGTTGGCCCGCGCTAGCCCCCCCCCCCCCCCCCCCCCTCCCGTGCGCCAGCCCCGTGATGGCGGGGGAGGGGGGGGGGCTGGGAAGGTGCCACCTTGTCCAACTTTTAATTAAAAAGAAAATTCCTTTTCTGTACTTTCTTAATTCTAGAATAAATTAGGCAGGGCCTTATTCTACAGCCTGTATGCGCGCTCTTTCTTGTCCGTGCGCCCTAGCCTCTGGTCGAGTGCCTGGAAGAGGAGTGGGAGTTAGGTTGTGCCTCGTGTTGTTGTGACAGGCGAGTACTGTGGGCGGCAGGCGGCGCGCCAACGCGTTGTCTAGCTGCAGTGACAGGGCGTCGCGGGCTTGTCGCAGGGCCTCGCCAAGCAGGTTCTGCCCTGGCCAAGCCTCCCTTTGTCGTGCCAGGGGATCATGTCGACTTAGCCCCATGGACCACACCATATCAAGCGGGTTTGCCTCGGCTATGTAGCGTGGGGCCGTGGCTAGCAAAAGTGCGAGCAGCACTGGATTCTAACTAAACTTGAGCAGGTTGGCCTGGTACACAAGGTCCTTGCGCCTTATGCTCCAGATCGCTTCGTCTACGCCAACAACTTCATCCGGCAATTGCCGCTGGACGTGCGGCGGCGAGGCGCACAGTATGGCCCGCTGGGAATGCAGATCTCCAAACAATAGCGCTTTGCGGCCCAGATACTGTTCTACACAGTTGTAGCTAGTTAAACGCCCCTCTGTGTTCTCAGTAAAGGTCGCGGGGTACCACGCCGAAGCCCAGCTATGTCGGCTGGCAAAGAAATAAAAGCCGGTGTTTTTCTTGTTCCTGGTTTTGCGAAGGCTTCTTCTGACAGGCGAGGGTTGCTTTCCTTTTCTAGTCATTTACACCCAAAACAAAACAAAAGTCTTTAGAATTCAAAAAAAAAAGATGTCGCGTGCTCCTAGCCTTCAAGCGGAAGCTTTCTCACCCTCTTGCCTTTAGCACTTTGTATTAAGCGTAAAACAATATCGAGCTTTTAAAAATAAAATGCACCTTTTTCAACGCGCTTGCCCTCTCCCCAATCCCTCCGGTGCCAAGTCTGGGATTGTCAAAATTTAATAAGATCTTTGCACTTTTTCGGCGCCCCCTTTCTTTCCTCCCCTTTCCCCCCTCCCTCTTTCCCCCCCTCCCTCTTTCCTCCCCTTCCCGTTCTCTTCCCCCCCCCCCCCCCCCTTCCCTGACATCTGTCTGTTCAGAGAGTGGGGGAGGGGGGGTGGGGGGGGGGGGGGGGGGGAAGGTGTCCCCCCTTGGATGAGCTCCCCAAAAAAAGTCTATCTATTTCTGGCACCCCCGCAGGCCACAAATCAAAGTATTCATTTTGTTTCCAGGTACAGGCACGACAACGAGGAGCAACTGGCCTTTGATGGACTCTGTCGCGATTATAATTTCTGTCTAGAAGATTTTTTGTACTTGTGTGCGCGCGTGCGTTTAAAAGAGAGCAAATCCGCCTTTGGACGCACTCGCGCACAGAACCAGAGGCACCAAGATTTATGCCACTCGTGAACTTAGCACGGAGGTCCAGGACCGGAAAAAGAAAAGAGGAAAGAAAGTGGGGGGGGGGGGGGAGGGGGGCGCCCCCCCCCCCCCCGTCTCTTCCACAATCTTGGGGGAGCAAATCCCCGACCCATTCAGCGAGCATCCCCTTTGCAGAACCCGTCAGGGCTGATTATATATCGTAGCAGCCATAGCGTTCTAAATGGAAACGTCTAAGCCAGAACATGACAGGGGGGTATGCTGGAGGCAGACAGCGCGCACTATTTGTTCGCCACTTGGCGTCGTCGTGCGTGGTTCCCAGCGGCTCTGGGATGTCACTCTGCGAACCCTCAGCTGGATTGTAGCCATCGCGGCCCTAGCGGTGATTGGCAACGGCGCAATTCGCTATCCGGCCCCGCTGGACCAAGAGCAGCGTTGGCTCAAGCAAGCGACCTGTGCGGGTCTCAGCGCCATCATTGTATGCCTTGGAGCCTTGTACGTGAAGCTTCGACAGCTCGTGGACGTGATCTACGAATCCCAGCGCCAGGACACCTCGACCAACCTGGACCCCAGCGCCTTTGTGCCTCTAAACTGAATTAATTAAAAAGCTCGTGGCCGCCCCCCCTAATTTCTAAAGACTGCAGATTTCCGACTTGTACTTTTTTTTCTTTTGTTCAAAGCTTATAAGCAAATACTTAGTAGGCACGGAAGGGCCAAGAAAGTACTAATTAACAGTGGTGGTGGACGGGGAGAGGAAGGGGGGGGGGGGGGGGGAGGGAAGGAGAGGGAAGAAGAGGGAGGGAAGGTGGGGCGAAAGAAAAAAAGGGGAGACAAAAAAATCAAGTAGGTGATTTATTCGATTAAAAAGCGTTTTACCTACGTAGGTAAACAAAGAAAAGACCTAACGATGATGCCATTGGCTTTGTTCGGTCTGTGTGCGCTGCTGCCCTTCTCGACAGCCCAGAGCACTGTCGTGCCGACTCCTTACTGGTTGCAGTGGCACGGCAAGGCTGCCACTAGTTGTCCAGATCTGGATGCTTTTTTGGCGTGCGGAAACGGGCTGTCGACGGAGACCATTTCATACTCAGGGCCTACAGCTCGCTGTGAGCGTACGTACGCTTTGGCGGCGGCCGTCAGCGCTTCAGCCTCGGTAGTTGCCAAAACCGCGCTGAATGCCAGCAGCTGCCCACTCAAGGCCTGTGACAACATATTTGGGCGTGTTGTAAACGGCATCAGCCAGGATATGGTGTGCACCAAGGGTTTGGGGACTGGAGTATTACCGGATGGACACTTTATCAACATTGAGCAGGCCATTCGTATGCGTCGCAGCACCAGTTCGCCGGGCCCTACCGCGTGGGTCGCGCCGCTCAAGGCTATCTTTCCAGCGCAGTGCGCAGATGGCTGGGCAGCGAGCCCTTCGACAGGGATGTGTGCGCCTTTGAGCTCTACCACGCAAGCCCCTGCAGGAACCACCTCGCCCCCAGCGCCCACCGCGCCGACCGGCTTCATCAACTGTGTTGCTGGACGCTCGACCCTGGGCGCAGTTGCCTCGTGCTACAGAAACTACTACGCACCGGCGTCGTTCTACCCGACTCCCCAGTTCCCCAGTACACAGGAGGTACTCGACCTCCGGGGCGCTGTGCGTAGCCTGCTGGACAATGAAGGCGACTGCAACGGCGTGCAGCTAGGCGCTGCTATCAACGCGCACATGTACGTTTTTCCGTTTACCGACAGCACCTACGGCTTGCAATATTGTCTGCTGATGGATACCAGCGATGCCAATGGAGATGGCTTCTTTGACAAAGGCTTTGGATTCATTGCAGTGGCCAACCGCAGGGTAGACATCCATCGTCATTTAGTTCACAGCGCGCCGCACCCTGTGTCGGACGCCGACACTGAGGTTGAAGCCATGACGTTGCTGTCCGCAACCGGGGGGCACGTTGGTGTGGTGGCTGGCATGCGTCGAGACGCTACGGCACAGGCTAGCGCTTGCCAGATCGACTACAACGCCATGGACGGCGCCCATGAAGTCGCAACCGCCTTTCACGCTGCGCTCCTAGAAGTTCGTCAGTGGTACATAGACCACAGTGTTGCCTGAGAGAGCAGCGCCGGGGTCTGGGAGGGGCTGGCACAGGAGTTGGGGGGGGGGGGGGGGGGGAGTACATAGGGGGGGTGGGGAAGAGCGTGAGCGAGTGAGCGGAGAGGGGAGGGGGGGGGGGGGGAAAGGCTAAAATAAAAGTCATTCCTTTTTTTTTGGGTGCCAGATAGATAGGTTTAATTAAGCAATGTCCTTCCGGGCCGTGAGTGTTCTATTGGTTGCTACACGTGCACTAGCTTTTGTATGTGAGGCTGCGACGGGGCACAGCACAACCGTGCGTACGTCGAGCACAACAGTGGCCACCAGCGCTGACCAGCCCTGGCCCGTGCCTTTCTGGGTGCAGTGGCACGGAAAGGGGGTGACGGATTGTACGGGTTTGGATGCCTTTCTCGTGTGTGTGGGGGGGGGGGGGGGGCAAATCGACGGACAAGCTGTCCTATAGCGGCGGGGATGCCCCTTGCGCAAGCACACTGGCCCTGGCTAGAGCCGTCAACACTAGCAATGGCATAATAGCAGGAACCGGTCTGGAAAATAGTTGTAATCTGAGAGCCTACACCAACGTCTTGGGCAGGCTCATCAACGGCATTGGAGCGAGCGAGGTGTGCTCGCAGGGGCTTGCATCAGGGGAACTCCCCGACGGACATTTTATTCATATTGAGCAATCTATTCGGCTGCGAGCAGAAAATGGCGCGCCCGGCCCTTCCGTTTGGGTGCAGCCCCTAAAAACAATCTTTCGCGCACAGTGCGCAGAGGGCTTGGCTGAGAATCCAGAAAGCCTCATGTGCGAGCGGAGCTCCTCCTCCTCCTCCTCCACGACCCCCCCCCGCAGGGGGTCGGCAGCACTACCCCCCAGCCCCCCGCCGGTACTGTAAGTGCCAACAAAATAAATTGTCTTTCTGGCTACACTCTGTTGGCACAAGTGAGCAAGTGTTACCAGAGCCATTACGCGCCCGGCTCTTACTGGCAGGCGGCCAGGCATCCCAGTGTCAACGAAGCGGACGATTTGCGAACGGTGATGCGCGCGCTGCTCGAGAGTGATGGAAGCTGTGGCAACTTGGAGCTAGGCGCTTCTATTGCTGGGCACATGTCGCTCTCCGTCTTTACCGACGGCACGTACGGGGTGGAGTATTGTGTGCTGATGGACAACAGTGATGCCGACGGTGATAACGTGTATGACAGAGGTTTGGGGCTGGTGGCAGTAGTGAAGCACAGGCGGGACATTCATCGCTACCTAGTATACAGCGGGCCTCACCCCATAACGGACAAAGACACAGAACTTCAAGTCATGCTCCTGTTAGCAAAGACGGGGGCGCACGCGGCTGTGGTGTCCGGTGTGCGGCGGGACGTTGTGAAAATCAACAGTAGCTGTCAGCCAGACTATTGGTGCATGGACGGTGCCCATGATGTTGCTAGCGCCTTCCATGTGCTGCTCGCGGAGGCCTGGGGGTGGTATAACAACAAGACAGGTCGCTAGCCAGTTGACAAGCCTCTCCGCGCTGGGGGGGGGGGGGGGAGAGCTAATTTTTTTTTATTTTTTTTAATAATAAAAACAACTCTTAGGGGTGAAGCGGAGAAGAAGAGGGGGGGGGGGGGGGGAGGGGGGAGATTTAGCGCGAGCAGCCCGCCGGGGCCTATGATTTCTGCTGACCACAGTTGGAACACAGATTCCTCCGGGCCAGATTTTCGTTCCTGCAGACAACACAGCGCCAACGCGGCTGCACGCCCGTGCTCGTGCCCGTGCCCGCAGCCACGGGCGCCGCGTCCTCCTCGTACAGCTGTCTGTAGTTGGTGAGTAGATCAAACTGGTCGACAATGTGGGCCATAGACCGGCCCGGGGGGTCTGGTTCTTTAGCACAACAAGAAGCCATGGCTATCACTCCGGAACAGCAGGGAGTAGTGGATGAGCGGTGGCTTGATTTTTGTGCACGCATTGGAAGGTCCTGCTCGGCAGCACCTTTCCGATCCGGAGGCTCCATGAGTGGACAAAGATTGGTATATTCTAGCTCTTTGCGGTGAATGGATTTTTGACGACCTCATGACGGGCACCAAATTAGAGTACTGCGTTACGCTTTGTACTCTCTTTAGGCTTATGTCAGCTGTTGATGTCACGCCGGATCTCATAGTTACTTTGAACAGGTTGGAAAAGAGGTTTCAAGCTTTGCATGCTAAGCTATTGCCTCCAATATCACATCCCTTGGTATTCCATCGAATCCGACACCTGATTGAGAATATGGAACACTTTGGACCTGTTATGCTGTGGTGGTGTTTTCGAAACGAGCGAATCATTGGCAAACAGATTGCTGGCTTGCGAAGGCGCAACGAGGTGGAATCACATGTCGAAGCAAACATTTTGAGAGGCAAGCTAGGTCGTTTTCTTACAGGCACAATCACGGTGGCACAACAGGACCTGGAATGTCTGCAATCCCTAAAAGCAGACCCTCTCAAGCCATTACACGACCGTGACAACACCAAAATCAATCTGATGTCGGAGCTTGCAGCAGATATCCTGGCCACACGAGAGCGAACTGGAACGCGACTAAACCTAGTTAAATGTCATCATGGTTCGGCACTGCGCGTAATAGATGTCAGGCAACCGCACCCCTTTGAGGAAGAAGCAGTTAGGTAGTACTTGCATCGCTACGTATACTCATTTTCTTCAACATGTGATTCCGCGCTGATCTTTGCGATTATTGAGTTGCGCATGCGTAAAGCACGCAGACAAAAAGAGTTAGCAGTCTGATCGGTTTTCAAGTGGGTGAGATTCCTGTGCAGGCAAAAGGTTCCGCTTCTCCGTAGTGGCGATGTCATGCAATGCAATGTATTCGTGCAAGCTGTTCTATTTGGTCGCCGATTTCTTTGTGTTGAAGGCGTTCCTGTCAACACTAGGCAAGATGGATCCGCGTGCTTCCTGTACCTTGCAAGTAAAACCTGGTGCCGTGCAGAATATGGCATACAACTGGAGGTACCTCAAGAAAACAACAGCATCAAAACTCTAACATTCTTTGTCGTCTCCGTGTTCCAATACCTCCAGAAGGCCGCGTTGGCAAACTCTTTGGACACCCTGGACGGCAGAGAAGATAGTCTAACGCGGGCTGTTGTACGTTTAGAAGATATATTGTGCGCAGGACTAGCATCACCGAAATCATCACGTGCCGCGTCAACGTCAAGCACAGAAAAAATTGTAGTGGTGCCTTCATTACACTTGTAAAAATAGTTTTAAAAAATAATAATAATAAAATCTTTTGTGTAGCATATGCATGCAGAATCTTTCACTGGTGAAAAAAAAAACCAACTATCAGTGATTAATAATTGCTGGGAAAGTTTGATTCTGTAAGAGTACTGTATACAATAAAAATTGTGTACGGTAGGCTCTGTCACGACTGGTTTCAGTCTCTATTCCATGATTAATATTATGAGTCCATGTTCGCAAATCTTGGACTTGTGATTATTGATCTTGAAAAATGATTAAAATCTCGGAACCGAGATTTTAATCTTTGTTACATAAACAAATATCTTGAAAATAATTCTTAACATGCCTCCAAGAAATAAAGGTGAGACTGAAGATTAAGTCTGTGTTCCAGGCTTTTATCATTTGTCCAAGATACCAATCTTGGACTCAAGATTGTTGATCTTGAAGCCGTGATTGTACAATCCTGGACACGTGACCTAGCAGATCTTGGAAACAAGATTAAATCATGAACTCAAGATTTTAATCTTGGGATCAATTATTTTCCTTACACCCAAGATTTTTCCTTGCGTCCAAGATTTGTATCTTGGGTCAGTGATTTTAGTGTCCGAGATTAAAAATCATAAGTCCAAGATTTGTATCTTGAGACCAAGATTTTGAATCTTTTTTCAAAAATTTTCTTAAGACCAAGATTTGTATCTTGAGAAAAAAAATCCCGTAACTATAAATAAATCTAGGGTCCGGGATCGTTAATCCCGTCCGAGATTTTTTTGTCCCGGTAGTGTCCGCTAGCTTGGTTCTCAAAACTGCAATCCGTAATTGCTCAATCCACGTTGGAATCGGAAACGGTATCAGCTAATGAGGCGGTGAGGAACTTCTCGCGTTATTACAATCTCTAAGGGATATTGGAATCAACCTCAAGGGCCCCACCCCCCTCTTCGAAGATAACGAAGGGACGGTATTGTTATCAGAGAGGGGGTTAGGGGAGGCCCGTACCAAGCATATTGAGGTAAGGTATCACCTTCTTGCAAAACTCGTGAAGGACGGCATAGCCAAGTTATTCAGAGATACATTCCATGAGCGCTCCCCTCTCTCCTAGGTCACGAAAAGACATATGGAAAAATGCAATCTTAGAGATAATATAGGCAGTTTACGGGCATTTTGCTTGATCAAGCAGGGAAAAGTAGCATTACAATTTTGGCCTCAACAAAGTGACTAGAAAATGAGGAAAGACTTTATGCGGACGCTCGTGATGGTCAGTTTGTTTTCTAGGCTGACGTCTCGCACATATTTGAACACGCATGCACTTTTGTCCGACCACAATCCTTGCCTCCTGATTGTGTATATTTTCATCCCCAATCTAAGACTTGCCGCTTCTGTAGCTGAGCCGATTCTATTGGAATGTGACGCGTAGATAGCTGGACCTAATGATGAGTGCCACGTGCGCTTTCCGAATGCTGGACGGTGTAACAGTTTTGCTTCTTTAGTGATCCAGACTGTTTCAATCGATTTGAGGAAGAGCGGCGAACTCTCGACATCGAATCCTTGATCAGCCTTTGTAAGCATTGTTTAGCAGTACCAATACTTAGCGATCATCAGTCATGGTGGCAAGGCTAGCAATGACCAGCCTTGATCACCCATGATGAATCAAGATTAACTATCAACACGTGTGATTACGCATCATGAGCTTTTATCTAGCCTTGATAAGCCTTGATCCTTCCTTGATCAGCCAAGTCAAGGTTAGCCATCATCAGCCATTAGTTTAGCCTTGATCAGGTGGCAGCCATGCTCCGCCTCGATCAGTAATGATCTGCTTTTATCACCCTTGATCTGCCTTGATCTGCCTTGACTGATCCTTGATCAGCCATGGTGAGCTGTTGTTAGCGTCGATCAGCCATCGTCAGCCGTTATAATTATCCTACCTGAGTAACCATAATAATATTGATCAGCCTCGCTCAACCTCGACCGGTCTCGACTGGCCTCGACTAGCATCGATTTGCCTTGATCAGCCTTGATCAGCATTGCTTAGACTTGATCACATACAGTAGTATGATTCGCCTTGCCAGTGATCAGCCTTTCTGTCACTGCGACCTTTATCAGCTTTCGTCAGCCTTGAAATTGGTAAGACTTGATTAGTTCTGATCAGCCCGCTTGATCAGCCTTGATCAGCATTGATCAGCCTTGATCAGCCTTGATGAACCTCAATCGGTTTTGCCTGCCTCGATCAGCCTTGATCAACCATGATAAGCCATGATAGGCAATGACTTGCTATGACTCAAACAGCCTTCAACCTGATACCCTTAATAAGCATTGAGTGTAGTAAGAGATAGTGTAGTCGGCCCGGCCAAACATGACAGTGACATGCCATGTCATGCCATGACCAGCCTCGGTCAGCGATGCTATGATCAGCGATCATCCTGTCATCAATGATAAACTCTGCTGCCAACTATCATCAATGCTTTGCTGTTATCAGTGCGTGCAGCGATGGATGATCAGCAATGAATCAATTAATCGGTGATTCAACCAGACTTGCTCAGCATTTCAAATGGTTCTTCATGATCATGACCAGCTAGATGATGATCAGCTGTAGCAAGCATTTATTTGTCTTGATTAGCCATGACTCGCCTCTGACTAGCGATTGTCAGCACTCATCTGCATTGACTCTCATCAGCCTTGATCAACCTAGAATCAGCCTGCCTTGAGGCATCGGCAGCATGCTCAGTCTCTGCATGATCAGCAATGATCAGCCGGTGTGCCTTGAGATGATCACTCTTGATCACCAGTGGTCAGCATTGATCAGCCGCATGATGACTGCCTTTGTGTCTTGATCAGCAGGCCACGATCTGCCATGATGAGCCTCATGGTTGCCAAGTTAGCGGGGCGTCGATCAGCCATCGGGTGACCAGCACTTTAGTATTATTATCTTACCTCAGCAATCATAATATTGATCAGCCTCTCTCAGCGGCCTCGACCGGTCTTGATCAGCACTGCTAAAACTTGATCACCAGTGATCGTCCGGACGGTTTATTATTAATGTTAACATTAATATTCTTAATGCACTTTCGATTTCGGCGCATTCTTGAGGTCAAAAGTCTGAGATCTTGCAGGCTAGCATGCAACGTTGTGTTCTGGCTCCCCATGGTGTTTAAACACAAAAGAAATGATTTATTGACGGAGTGCATGATCACAATCGTGTGCCTTGTCAACTTAGTGAGGTGACTGGGTTTCCGAGCTAGTACGTAAATAAGCAGCTGTTGTGTCATA
Organism: Paulinella micropora; assembly: GCA_019918135.1. NCBI lineage: Eukaryota > Cercozoa > Imbricatea > Euglyphida > Paulinellidae > Paulinella > Paulinella micropora. Next base: position 114,329 of record WBZZ01002824.1, read on the forward strand.
TTGTATTAAGATTTGCCAATCGACTGCACTGTTTTTTTGGGGCACGGGCGAGTTGACGTCATGAAAAATAATTTAACGTGCGTGAACCGGTTGTGTATTGCAGTGTACACGTAAGTCAGAACCAGTAACGCTCCTGGCAGTGATGCTAATAAAAGTTGGAGATAACTACAAAATAATTGATGAGTACTGCCTTTCTGCAAGAACAGCGACTGATGTTCGATGTAGCTTGACAATTTCTCTGATACAACAACTCAGATTAGACCAGTCAAGCAAAAACAATGATGAAATACAGGCCACACAAGCAGGCTGATAGCAGCAAATCTAAAGGGGCAAAATGATAACAGCACAACAGGATGAGTGCAAGTAAACCCCCAAAACACTGTATTGAGACCACTGCGTGTTGCTGACGAAAACTACTTGCACGTGTGAATCTGTGGCGTGTTGCAGGTGAGTCAGAAAGAGTAATACTGTCATAAATGCTAATTAAGAGAAATGTTACAAATAATGACTTTGTAATGAATGAGCACTGTCTTTCCGCGAATGGCTCCTGTTCGACATGGTGATGCAATTTCTGAGGCAAATAACAACTCATACTAGACTAGTCAGGCGAACAGTAGTGAAGATAAGAGATGTCACACAAAATACCAAAGAACAGCAATCCTAACAGTAGCG
>WBZZ01002824.1:122500-130000 GCA_019918135.1 Paulinella micropora
CCTACCTACCTACCTATCTATCTACCTATCTATCTATATGTTTAGTGATGGTTCGTACGCCGCAGTGCATGAACTATGATGAGCCTCAACAGGTAAATGGCAAAAGTGCTTGCACAAATCTAAGAGAGAGAGAGAGAGAGAGAGAGAGAGAGAGAGAGAGAGAGAGAGAAAGGAAATGGCATGAGCACTTGCAAGTTAGAGAGAGAGAGAGAGAGAGAGAGAGACAATGAGTGAGTGAAAGAGAGAGAGAGTGTGTGTGTGTGTGTGAGAGAGAGAGAAAGAGAGAGTGACACAGAGAGAGAGAGAGAGACAGAGAGAGAGTGTGAGTGAGTGAGCGAGAGAGAGAGAGAGAGAGAGAGAGAGAGAGAGAGAGAGAGAAAGGAAGTGATATGATCACTTACAAGTTAGAAAAGTTCAGGTTCCCACTGTCCGAGTATGTATGTATATGTGTATGTATGTATGCATGTATGCATGTATGTATGTATGTATGTATGTATGTATGTATGTATGTATGTATATTTATGTATGTTTATGTATGTTTATGTATGTCTGTATGGATGTATGTATGTATGTATGCATGTATGTATGCATGTATGTATGCATGTATGTTTGTGTATGTATATATACATGTATGTATGCATGTATGCATGTATGTATGTATGCATGTATGTATGTATGTATGTGTGTATGTATGCATTGTGTGTATGCATGTATGTGGGTATGTGGGTATGCATGTATGCATGTTTGCTCGTTTTTTTTTTTTTTTTTTTTTTTTTTTTTTTTTTTTTTTTTTTAATATATTATGATATCACTGTGCGTGTGTGTCAGAGTCGATGTATTACTGAACGCGACAGCTTCGATCTTAATCAACTCATTCACGCTCTGGTGGACTCCATTGATATTGCTTGATATCCTGATGGATGTTCTGATCCACTCTCTTGTGGATACTACTGCCCTTGCTGTCTATCTATCTATCTATCTATCTATCTATCTTTCTTTCTATCTATCTATCTGAACGCGACAGCTTCGATCTTAACTAACTCATTCCTGCTCTGGTGGACACCATTGCTATTGACAGATAGATAGATAGATAGATAGATAGATAGATAGATAGATAGATAGATGGATAGATGGATGGATGGATGGATAGATAGATAGATAGATAGATAGATAGATAGATAGATAGATGGATGGATGGATTGATAGATAAGAGGTGTCTCAAAAGTTCGTTCCCACTTTTGATTTTTTTTCTCTCTGAGAAGGAGGCCGAGATAGCTGGTTTTGCTTCATGTGCTCACACTACAGGACATTTACAGTAGTGTGTCCTCAATAATTACGAAGACTCTCGCCTTTCGACTTGATAACGTTGCGGAGTCGTTTAGGCACAGATTCACTAGTTTTTTAAACAGTGTCCTGCGACAAGTTCATCCAGGCTTGTTTGATTCTGCGTTCAAGTTGTGCTAGGTTTTGCGGGGGGTCCTTATCGAGGTCACTGACCATGATGCCTCATATATTTTCAATGGGGTTGAGGTTTGGGGACTTTGCGGGCCATTGGCCGTTAGGGCCCGAAGTGATGTGGTGGGGTACGTTTTGCCGGAGCCAGCTGTTGATCGTGGCCGCCTTATGGGCAGAGGCCCCATCGTGCACCTAATGCATATCGTTGTAATCTACAACTCTTAAGCTTCATTTGAGCCCAAGATCATGAAAACCAGATAAGAATTGGCAGAGAACGATGAATTTTACCATTGCGCTCGGTATGCAGCCATTTTGGGAGTGTCACTTCTTGAGTTTGGAGATCTTCGATTTCTTAGCTAGAAAGGGCTGGGGGTCTGGGGTGGGATGTGCCGTGGGACACCCGTAGGGACACTCCGGGACATCCCTCGAAAGGGACGTCCCGGTCATTCCTGCTCGGGAGACTTCGAGATTTAGGGACATCCCCGTTTTGCGGACGTCCCAACAATTTTTTGGGGACACCCCCCCCCCTTTTTTTTTCCTTTTTTTTTTGTGTATAATTTGTTTTTCCAAAGAGTTTCAAAGCCCCATGTGCATAGGTACCTCACACTACTGTACGTGTCCTGTAGTGTAAGCACATGAAATAAAACCAGCTATCTCGGCCTCCTTCCCAGAGAGAAAAAAGATCAAAAGTGGGAACGAACTTTTGAGACACCTCTTAGATAGATAGATAGATAGATATATAGATAGATAGATAGATAGATAGATAGATAGATAGATAGATAGATAGATAGATAGATAGATAGGTAGATGATATACTGATTGGTGTTCTGATCCACTCTCTTGTGCATACTATTGCCCTCCCTTGAGCTATTTATTAACATAGATAGATAGATAGATAGATAGATAGATAGATAGATAGATAGATAGATAGATAGATAGATAGATAGATAGATAGATAGATAGATAGATAGATAGATAGGTAGGTAGGTAGGTAGGTAGGTAGGTAGATGGATAGATAGATAGATAGATAGATAGATAGACAGATAGATAGATAGATAGATAGGTAGGTAGGTAGGTAGGTAGGTAGATAGATAGATAGATAGATAGATAGATAGATAGATAGATAGATAGATAGATAGACAGATAGATAGACATACATACGATATTATAGGACTCTCAGGCTCCCGTCATTTTGTTCTCTCTCTTCTCTCTCTGGTTTTTTCGGCTTGCATGATCGTTCTTTTGTAACGTTTTGATTTTCTTGTCTGCGCTTCCTACAGACAGATCTCTACCCAGCAAAACTTCCGTTTTGAAACAAGGCTGTTGTCATGCCGGATCTGTCGTGATCAGTAATGTCACTTTGAATGCCTATACTATAGTCAATATTAACGACCATCATTATTGCAAGTGAGCCGCCGGCCTGGCGGCGGGCCGGCCTACTAGTACTGACACTGATTAAAGGGCTTAGGGTTTAACCCGCGGCGGCGTTACTGGTGACTGTATTATGATTGGCGAGTCAGATGATTTAACTTTAATAAATCGGCTGTGAGTCAACTTGAGTACTATAGTTGGACTAGACCGCAGGGGTTTACGAGGCCTCAAGTGCCGGCCACTCCTTGCTCGCGGGCCCCTTTGCACTCGAAGGAACGGTCGGATCGCCGGTTCAGCTGAGCCTCAGAGCTTGGGTCGCGTGTTTCAAGTTGGAGTCGGCAACGGTGGATGAGGGCTAGGCCACGCTGCCTTTTCGTACTACTGAGGAAGTAAGCAGGGAAATCAAAGGCGGGAGCACAGACTGATTGCCAGCGCCGCCGAAGGCCCGGGTCGCAGTCTGCCCCATTGAGTTCCGCCTGGCCAAACTGCGGTAAAAATAATAATATATTATTTTGGCCGCCGGGCGGGTTTAGAAGATTGGGATCAACTACAACGCTTATATGGTCGATCGAAAATCCATGAGTTTGGCCATTCCTATATACGTCAGACCCCGTACGTTCGCATGAGATATTCGGCAGCCACCGACGCCTACGAAGGCTAGCATCGAAATCATCGTGTGTAAAGCCATACTCAGCTTCCTGACAAAGATGGATAGAGTATTTGGTGTTCGAACCCGTGACGACCATTTACTGGAGAAGATGCAAAGTTTGCCCCGGAGTGCAGCGGAACTTCTTCATTCCCACCGCCGCGTTCTTAGATCTCGACTTCGCATTGCTGGTGCAACACATGGTGAGGTCGACTATCTTCTGCGATCCATCTATCAACAATGCCATCACTGGACGTCAAGATAACGACGGGGCAACCGTTACGATGATCAATTGTTTCTCTGTCGCGATTACCTACGACCGCTGATAACCCAATTTTTAGATAAGAACGGCAACTCCCTATGGGTGGAACACGCCGTGTTAACGTATCAACGTATGTGGAAGGAAGTTGTGAGTTGTCCTGCGTTCGCGAGATCCCCGGCTACCTCAGCTACCCTTCGTGACGAGTTTATTAGCCTGTATAATCTTCACTGCTTGGAGCAATTTGGTCGCCTTAACCGTAAACGATCAAAGATTCACTGCGCCATAATCTTCCCTAAAGACAAATCCCCGATTGAGAAAACTCGTTTTGTGTGCAACCAAAAACGCTCACCATGGCGCAACGTACTCAGGAATCTTAGCCGCATTCTGCAATTTATTAACTTAAAGCTAGATGGAGTCCTTCTGCATTTCAATCTCCCAGATTTATCGAAACTCCAGCTTCATCTTACTCGTGCAACGACCCGTTTCCGCGACTTCAACAATAACAGCCGGGTATCGGTCTTCCAATTCGACATCAAACAGATGTTCACATGGCTATCGCATGAGTCAGTTATTCACTCACTTCTTTTCGCTCTCACTGCAATGAAGCTCTACACGAGAGAAAGCAAACGATCTGCTACGTACTGTGACGCGTTTCAAGTTTCGAAACAAGCGTGGATGGGCGATGATAACAAACTACGGTTCGAGGTTGGATGGAAAAAAAGCAATGCACTTGAACGGAAGATTTTTATTTTTTCTCGTTTGACGATATTACTCGAATTGTCCGCCTGGATCTTACCCACACTTTTTTTCTCTATGGGCGACTCAGTTTTTATCTAACTCCATGGCTGTCCTATTGGAGCATACCTCTCTGCTCAACTTGCGGTTATGAAGTGCATGATTGACGAACACATTGCGATCACCACTCGAGTTCCTCGGCTCCTGCGACCAGCCATATATGGTATCCGCCAGGTAGATGACCTTTTGCTCATGACCGCTCTACCGGTTGAACATCCGATTGTCAACCTTCTACTTTCTCTGATCCGGCAATCGGGAGACAAGAAATGTCCGTCAGACGACCAGCTGTATACGTAAGGACTAGAGCTTGAAGAAGACCCGATTTCCCCAACCCAAGGACATTACTCTATTGTCTTTGCGGGTTACGATCTTGTTATCCCCGTCGACGTTCATGAGACGTACGTGTCCCGTCCTCACTTCAAGAACTGGGTGTCCACGATGACGGAAAACAGGACCAGATTTCCTGAGGCTCGCTTGCCACCAATGGACACGTTCACGAGACGTGAAACTTTCATCGGAACCCTTATTAATATCGGGATGTTTACCCTTGTTTGATGCTCAGAGCTCAAGTCCAAATGGCTAGCTGAGTCCGTTCTACGTCTTTTTGTGGAAACTAGATACTCTCGATGCGTATTCGAGGCGGCTTTGTCCCGGATGGTCTCCCGTGCGGAAGTTTGGTCGCGAGTACGAACTCTTTTTCGGATTTCAACTCAGCAATGGCCAGAGTGGATGGAAAACACGTCTTTGCGCGTAAGGTGGTCGTGGGTTCAGAGTTTCCTTACTGATTCACTGCCTGAACGGTAAATTGATTGATTTCATATCTTGCTTTCGATTTCCTGAATATATATATGACGTCGTATGGTGGGGTTAGAGTGTCGGAGGTTGGTTTTCCCGTTTTTCCTTGGCCTCAGGATACGATTCCTGGGGCCCCTCAATATAGCCACTCAACTTACAATCATTTGGAGTCGAGCACAAGCTACGTTGGAGAGGCGTAGGAGTCTTCGACGGCTGCGTGGCAATACGATTGTGGGACTTTCTATTTATACTATTTTTTCTCTCTTGTTAATGAGTTAGGCTTTCTTTCTTTCTTTCTTTCTTTCTTTCTTTCAAGTTTCTTTCTTTCTTTCAAGTTTCTTTCTTGCTTTCTTTCTTTCTTTCTTTCTTTCTTTCTTTCTTTCTTTCTTTCTTTCTTTCTCGTCTATCTTCCTATTTACTATGTTTCCAATACCATACGGTTACCTTATATTAATATATGTTTTTCACTGGGATGTTCCTCAGCTTCCCTATATATATTTTTTTGGCTATTATGGGCATTATCGTTACTATTATTATTAATTTTTTTACTATTATTATTGTTTCCATTATTGCTCTTCCGACTTTACTTATTTTATCATTATATATTATTATTATTATTATTATTATTATTATTCACATTATTATTATTATTATTATTATTATTATTATTATTATTATTATTATTATTATTATTATTATTATTATTATTATTGGACACCGTGATAGCCCAGTGGTCAAGTTCTACCATCTGGGCCCTGTCGCCAGTTCGATTCCCGTCGGTGCCACCAGTATTTTCATTGAACATACCGATCCGTCTGGATCAGTATTTTCATTGAACATACCGGCCCGTCTGGAAGTGTTGGAACTGCCCTTGCGGGGGTGTCATTAGAGCTTATCGTCAATTCTTCGTACTCCCCTCACGGGTGAGACGATGGAGGCGCATGTGCAGAAATGCATCAGCCATTGACAGAGAAGCACTATTATTGTTATTATTATTATTATTATTATTAGGGAGTACATAGGCCATCGGTCCCTTTCCATGGGCTGATTGGTTTAAAGCTCCTAGAGTAATGTTCTATGCCGTCACTTCCTTTATTCCACCGATTGGTGTGGAGACTTTCCTTATGGAATGGAGGACTGGATGCACATGGCCTTTTGGCTCAGCAATTGGCAGGAGATACATTATTATTATTATTATTATTATTATTATTATTATTATTATTATTAATGATATTATTATTAATGATATTATTATTATTATTATTATTATTATTATTATTATTATTATTGCTGTTGACATTCAAGACAACACAAAAAATTAGTTTTGAGTTTTTGTGTCAGATTTTCATTTTTGTGACAGTTTTTCATTTTTGTGACAAAAATTCAAATTTTCAAATTTAACGGTAACATTTCGCGAAAATTTACGATATTTTGCGGACGAATATAGCTGTTAATTTGAAAAATTCAAATTTTCACCCAAAATCAAAATTCCAACCAAAACTGAAATTCCAACCAAAACAGAAAAATCAATTTTTTTTGTTGTCTTGAATGTCAACAGCAATATTATTACTATTATTATTATTATATCTCACGGTTTTTTCAAGTTAACGATTTATTTTTTTACTTGTTTAACATGTCAAGTTTTTCCATTTTTTCACCGTTTTTTACGTATATTTTTTGATAACTTTTTTACGCTGAACCGGTCGGGCTGGTTTCTGATTCGATGGAAAAGTTTTAAGCTAATGGCATACGATTGCCGCTTTCTCTCTGATGGCTTACTACCGAAACCGCCTTTTCGAAGTGCGCACAGCAATCCTCACATTATCTTTTAGCAAGAAAGGGCGGGAGCGAGGGTCGAACATCATCAGTCGGTCCTTTGATCTTTCACGTTTTCTGATTAAGCATTTCTTGTAATTAAATAAAATTAATAATTATTATCTCGATCACACTGACCATACCAATAGAGAAGATTGCAAATCATCCTAACTGACTCCTGGGCCCCTCAGCCTCCGATGCGATCTGCTATTAATACAGTGGCTCAGAGTGTGGCAAGCAATCAATGTCAACAGTCACAAGTTGATCTTTCACGATTTCGGATTAAGCATTTACTGTTATTAAATAAAATTAGTTACGGTCCGGCAGGAGTGCTCAGCCGTAACTTAGTATTACGGTAATT
>WBZZ01002824.1:135000-137500 GCA_019918135.1 Paulinella micropora
CGCAAGCTACAATGATGACATTGTATAAGGCCTAAAAAACCCCCGAAGGGACCTAGCCCGGGCTATGCAACACTGGACGGCTATGACGGAATGTAGTCACCGATACGGACTAAAGGAAGATTAGTCCAATTTTTGACTGCACAGGAGCGATAAATCGCAAAAGAGCAACGAGCTACGCAGGACGATAGCTTGAAGCAAACGGATTTGGATTGGGGATGGGAAAAACCCAAGGCGCGTAAACACTGATGAACAGAGAACGATACCATGCCGCAAGCCCCGCATTCGATTGATCGAAGGTGGCAGGTCTATCCATGGTCCTCGATCTGAGATTTAAGCCCACTGTATCGGCTGGTCTTGTAGGCTCGTGCGTCAAGGATGTTTTCCTCGACCGGGCACGTGAGCTCGATCAGTATACACTTCTTGGCAGACAATGACCAGACAAAATTATCGGGGCGGAGGTCAGTGACACAGATGTGGACAGGAAAGGCTTGCTCAGAACCAGTGTATTGGGTTTGGAGCTGCCAACAATCGTTTGCGGTGTCAAGCAGGGATGGGCGATGAAATGACTGCCCCTTAGGCTTCTGCTCGCCCTCTTTCACAAACATAGACTTTGGTTCATTTTGGTCTATAGGGGAGCGTTTGTTATGGCTCTCGATGTGTTTTTGAAGGGGAGCTTCAAGAGTGCAGAGCACAGAGTCGTGACGCCAGGTATAACGGCCTTGTTTGAGGGCAACATGGCATCCGGAGAGGATGTCGACATAAATGTGCTTGACCAGAACAGAGAGCACACTTGTTGTTGGGAATGATTCCCCACAGACGTCTAAGGTCGGGGGTAATAACCGAGTTTGTGCTTGCGTTGATGACCCAAGAGATTAAACGGGGATTACGAGTTCCGATGAGGCGAGCCCAGGAGAGGTCAAAGGGGCATGCGTCTTCAAAACGAAGAAAACACCCTTGCATGGCTTTGTCCATGTCATGCACTGTGGTTGTCTCAAGTAGTGTCTCAGCAGCTAACTCTAAAATCCTGTCTTTGCGGTCTGTGATGGAATGTTCTTTTGGGTAGCGACCATGGCCAAGTCCGAGATGATCGGATTGGCCTCGATGTTTGAATTCAAAATCAACTTGTTCCTCAAGCTTTTCGAGCACAGGCTCTGGTTTCCAGACAGTTCGAAACGTTTCGTGTTTCGTCAGGTTCATCGCAAGGATGGACGAGAGGTGTTTATCTGGGCAGCACTTCAGCATTTGAGCACGGTTGATTTGAAGTCGCTGGTAAAAAGAGACGATGGACTGGAGCTGTAGACCGAATTTTGAGCATGGGCGGTAAAGGCAAGAGACCAGAGCGTTGGCCCATTTTTTGAGGAAACGGGTCGCAATTTTCTCAGGGGTTTTGGCGAAAGATAAGCAGAGGTCATAAATGAGAAATGGCCAGGCAAGTGACTGGACAGCATAGTGTTGGTAGAGCCAGAGTTTCATAAAACCATTGATCGAGCAGCTGCGGTCATCGGCTTTAGTCCAATATTTGAAAGCAAGGCTTTTGCATTTGGGCGGTTTCGAACGGTGGGAACGTAATAGTAAGGGCGGGGTCGAACGGTGGGAACGATGTCGGCATTAATCGTTTGAGACCCTTGTGGTCGTCGGCTTTAGTCCAATATTTGAAAGCAAGGCTTCTGCAATTGGGCGGTTTCGCGGCCATTGTTCTGGTCCATGTCAGAAATTTGTCTATCATGTTGATGGACGATTGGCAGTGTTTCGTGGATCGGCTGTGTAGTTTGAGGTCGTCAGCATAGGCAGCTTCGTGCACGATTACTTCATCTGTTGAGTTCTTGTGTTTGAAGTGGTATCCGTTGTTTTTGGTCAACGATGATAGGAGGCCAAGTAGTAAATTGAACTACATTGAAAAGAAGAGGAGAGATGCAGCATCCTTGAAAGACGCCCACAGCAAAAACAAAGGGTTCTGATGACCATTCTTTCCCTTCGATTGTCAAGAGTTCGCAATATAGGAAGATTATGCGTGCAAACATAGGGGGCACGTGGTACCACCAGAGAGCGAACTGGATCAAGTTGTGGTTTACGCTTCCAAAAGCGTTTTTTAGGTCAATCTATGCTATGACCAGTTGGCGATAGTGGTCTTTTGCATTTTTGATAGTAGCCTTTGTTGCAGCAATGTGTTCGGGGCATCCTGCAACGTTACGGAGGAAACCTTTTTATTTCGCTCTGTCAAAGTATTTGTCATCCAGCAAAAAACTCTCTAGGCGTTTTGACCATAAAGAGAAAAATACCTTACCCGAGCAGTTTGTGAGAGCAATCGGACGATAGTTTGAGGCCTGACGTGGATCGCCGTCTTTATACAGGAGGGAGATAGCTTGGGCCCAGCTGTTAGCTACATCGGTTGTCCAACACTTGACTATGAGTTTGTGTAAGAAAAATAAAGCGGTGGGAAGTCTCTTGCAAACGAGGTAGCTAATACCATCTCTGCCAGAGGCTGCTCCATTACGCTTAG
>WBZZ01002824.1:155000-157500 GCA_019918135.1 Paulinella micropora
TGAGGTAAGGGTTAAGGTTAAGGTTAGGGTTAGGGTTAGGGTTAGGGTTAGGGGTAGTGGTAGGGGAAGGGTAGGTTTAGGGTTAGGGTTAGGGTTAGGGTTAGGGTTAGGGTTAGGGTTCGGGTTTGGGCTCGAGTATTTACATCGTTCTGCTAGTTATCGTTAGCTGTCGGTCGCATAGCAGCCCCCAGCGCCATTTCAACTGAAGTAGACTTAGACTTAGGGGTAGAGTTGAGGTAAAGAGTTAGGGTTAGAGTTAGGGTTAGGTATTGGATTGAGATGTATATACTCGTGCAAGTTAGGGTTAGGGTTGAGGTTGGGGTTAGTTGATTTTTAGTTTTCGGTAGCGCAAGCCGATATAGCGGCTTCCAGCGCCATGTCGATGAAAAGTTAGATATACGATTGATATGAACGAAACAAATTAGGGTTTAGGATGCGGATCATTCTGCTATATCTATATATATCTATATCTATATCTATATCTATATCTATATCTATATCTATATCTATATCTATATCTATATCTGTATCTATATCTATATCTATATCTATATCTATATCTATATCTATATCTATATCTATATATCTATACCTATATCTATATCTATATCTATATCTATATCTATATCTATATCTATATCTATTTTACTTTAAGCTGTCGGTAACGCACACCGATCGCCGCCTCCAGCGTCATTTTCCATCTGCCCGCGTGCAATGCATCCCTGACAATATATATACAAATATACATATACATATATATATATATATATATATATATATATATATTTATACACAGCGTCATTTTCCATCTGCCCGCGTGCAATGCATCCTTGACAATATATATACAAATATACATATATATATATATATATATATATATATATATATATATATATATAGTTATACACAGCGCCATTTTCCATCTGCCCGCGTGCTATGCATCCCTGACAATATATATACAAATATACATATATATATATATATATATATATATATATATATATATATATAGTTATACACAGCGCCATTTTCCATCTGCCCGCGTGCAATGCATCCCTGACAATCTATATATGTATATATATATATATATATATATATATATATATATTTAAAGTTATACACAGCGCCATTTTCCATCTGCCCGCGTGCAATGCATCTCTGACTATATATATATATATATATATATATATATATATACATATATATATATTTAAATTTATACACAGCGTCATTTTCCATCTGCCCGCGTGCAATGCACCCCTGACAGTATATATATTAATATATATAAATATATATATATATGTGAAAAAATGTATTATATATATATATATATATATTTATACATGTATATATATATGTATATATATATATATATATATATATATAAAGTTATACACAGCGTAATTTTCCATCTGCCCGCGTGCAACGCATACCTGGAAAAATATATATATATATATATATATATATATATATATATATATATATAATATATATATATATATGTATTATATATACACACACATATATTTATGTATACTATATATATTATATATATATATATATATATATATATATATAAAGTTATGCACCGAGATTCATATGCGATAGATATGGATAGACTGGTAGATTGGTAGATTGGTAGATTGGTAGGCATATATATATCTTGCGTCATGTTCCATAAAATTATGCAGATAGACATAGATAGATAGATAGTGGATAGATAAATAGATAGATAGATAGATAGATAGATAGATAGATTAGATAGATTAGATAGATAGATAGATAGATAGATAGATAGATCTGCACGCGTCTGTAATTTATTGTATTTCATAAACATTTATACTTATCTATCTATCTATCTATCTATCTATCTATCTATCTATCTATCTATCTATCTATCTATCTATCTATCTATCTATCTATCTATCTATCTATCTGGATGGTGTGGGTGTGCTGGGCCCGTGGTGGGGTGCCTTATGTGTGCCTAGCTATACGCCTATAAGTCACATGCCGAAATAGCGACGGGAAGCACAATCCTGTTCCCTCAGGGTGCCCTTTCTCGCTTGTTGAGCCCGGAATAAAACCCACAGTGCTCTGTCGGTTTATACTAGACTGTCGAACAGTCTCGAAACTCCGTCTGCTTACTGGGTCCTCTGTTATGGAGGTGGGAGCTCGTTCTGCAAGGGGCGCTTATGGAACGAGCCCTGGCCCCGCCTGGTACTAGGGAGGTTTGGTATCGCCTGTATCAGTCCCTTCCGTGCAAACATCACGGCTTAGCTGGGCATCGGGTTAATACTTTACACACAGACTTCCTTGGTTGACGAAATCAGAAGCTCCTTTTTTCTGACATTAGTCGATATCTCATCTATCTATCTATCTATCTATCTATCTATCTATCTATCTATCTATCTATCTATCTATCTATCTATCTATCTATCTATCTATCTATCTATCTATCTATCTATCTATCTATCTACCTACCTACCTACCTATCTATCTA
>WBZZ01002824.1:172500-175000 GCA_019918135.1 Paulinella micropora
GCATCTAATCGTGTTAAAAAAAAAGAAAAAATAGATAGATAGATAGATAGATAGATAGTGTACCTGCTGCATCTAATCGTGTTAAAATAGGTGCGTGGAGCGCTTGTGCCATGGTCAGAATAGCTGGTCTGAAAGACAGAGAATAGAAGGAGAAGGAAACGAGGGAATGAGAGGGAAGGGAAGGGAAGGAAGGGGAAGGGATGATAAGGGAAGGGAAGGGTAGGGAAGGGAGGGGAGAGGCAGGGAAGGGAAGGAAAGGGAGGGAAGGGGAAGGGAAGGGAAGGGAAGGGAAGGAAAGGGAAGGGAAGGAAAGGGAAGGGAAGGGAAGGGAAGGGAAGAGAAGGGAGGGGAGGAGAAGGGAAGGGAAGGGAAGGAAAGGGAAGGGAAGGGAAGGAAAGGAAAGGAAAGGAAAGGAAAGGGAAGGGAGGGGAAGGAAGGAAAGGAAAGGAAAGGGAAGGAAAGGAAAGGAAAGGGAAGGAAAAAAAAGAGAGAAAAAAAACCAAAAGTAAAAGAAACAACATAAAAGGAAATGAATATAGGTAAAACAGAAAAAGAAACGCAAGGAATAGGAAAAAGAAAAAGAAGAAAAAAAAAGAAAAAGAAGAAAAAAAAGAAAAAGAAGAAAAAGAAGAAAAAGAAAAAATAACAATAAAGAAAGAAACAAGAAAAGAGGAAAGCAAAGAAATAAGAAAAAAAGAAAAAGAAAAAAAAGAAGAAAAACAGAAAACAGAAAAGATAAAAAGAAAAAGAACAAAGAAAAAAGAAAAAAAAAAAAAAAAAAAAAAAAAAAAAAAAAAAAAAAAAAAAAAAAAAAAAAAAAAAAAAAAAAAAAAAAAAAAAAAAAAAAAAAAAAAAAAAAGAAAAAAAAAAAAAGAAGAGAAAAAGAAAAAAGAATGGGGTGTACCCTGCGGTGACGGCCTGTTGTCCCACGACAATAAGCACCCGCCTTTACATAGCCAGACAGAGACACTAACCACTCTTAAAAGAGATAATGGACATGTCAGACGGGAGGGGAAAAAGCAGCAATCCTTTTGTTTTGCGGTATTTTGCGGTATTTTGTGGTATTTCGCGTTATTCTCCGGTATTTTGCAGTATTTTGCGGTATTTTGCTGTTTTTTGCGGTAATTTGCGGTATTTCGCGTTGTTCGCGCTATTTCGCGTTATTTTGCGGTATTCTGCGGTATTCTGCGGTATTCTGCGGTGATTTCCCGGAAACCTACCACATTTGCCTTCTTTTCGCCTAGTATGGGCTTCTAGGTACCACGGTACACGCGTGAGTTCTAAGAATACATTTGTTTTACGTATTCGAATTTAAAAATTTTAAAAAAAAAGGGGGGGGGGGGGGGGCAGCTGGTTGAAAGAATGAGAGGGGTGAGGTGGGGGGGGGGGGGCGAAATGATTATCTGGAGTCGTCGCGTCCAGGGAAGGGAGAGAAGAGGGGGTTGGGGGTGGGGGTGGGGTGGGGAGAGGGGGGGGGAGAGGGGGGGGAGGGGGGTGGCGGGGGGGGGAGAACGGAAATGCGGACTAGAGGTAAGGGTAAGGGATGGCAGTGAGTAATCAAATTATGGCGAGAGGCCGGATCTATCTATCTATCTACCTATCTATCTATCTATCTATCTATCTATCTATCTATCTATCTATCTATCTATCTATCTATCTATCTATCTATCTATCTATCTATCTATCTATTTATCTATCTATCTATCTATCTATCTATCTATCTATCTATCTATCTATCTATCTATCTATCTATCTATCTATTCAATCATCCATCTATCTATCTATCTATCTATCTATCTATCTATCTATCTATCTATCTATCTATCTATCTATCTATCTTCTAGTCCGTATCGGTGACTGCATTCCGTCATAGCCGTCCAGTGGTTGCATAGCCCGGGCTAGGTCCCTTCGGGGGTTTAGGCCTCATACAATGTCATCATTGTAGCTTGCGCACGCTTACGGTGCTCAAAACACTTGGACTAACGGCTTGAACGGCTTCCTTTTCTTTCTCTTCTTCCTTGTCCTTCTCAAGACCCCACTCTCCATTTTGCCTTTTTCTTCAAACCCCTTGGAGAAGATTTTGCTCATGTCCACTCTTACGAAGATCCTTCGAGCCTCCTCGAAAAGAAGAGTCCAAAAGTGCACGTCCATCCGGACTATACGTCACAACCCGGCATTGTCAACCCGGATTCCACCCACAGTGTTGACGCCGAGACATACTCTCATTTCGTCCAAGAAGTGCCCCGAAAGAACTAATCGAAAGAAGAAAGCACCTGATTTTGCCATCAACGCCAAGCGTATGGAAAGACATTGAAGAACAACTCCAATCCGCCCTCCCTCTCATCCTCCCCTTCTCTCATCCTGCATTCCGTCATAGCCGTCCAGTGTTGCATAGCCCGGGCTAGGTCCCTTCGGAGGTTTAGGCCTTTACACAATGTCATCATTGTAGCTTGCGCAAGCTTACGGTGCTCAAAACACTTGGACTAACGGCTTCCTTTTC